>VWZV01001629.1:267926-285747 GCA_013397155.1 Irena cyanogastra | reverse complement strand
CCGGGGGGGGGGGGCGGGGCGACCCTACCCCCCCCCCGGCTCCCCTCTCCTCTCTCCCCGCTCCTGCCAAGTTCTCCCCGTCCCCCTCTCCGTCCCAAGGAGCCTCCCGATTGGGCGCCGGGCCGGGTCCACGTCACTCCTAGTGTGACGTCTAGTCTTCCTGTTTCCTTCAGCTGTGTCTTAAAGTAAATCTTGTGGCGGTGCGGAGCGCTGCTCGGCTCGGCCAGCCCAACCCNCTCTAAATTCGCACTTGCTTGGGCTGCTCTAAATGGTCCGGGGGGAGGGGGGAGGTGATGAAATCTCCGGCAAAATACTGATCACCGTTATCAAACCTGTGCTTCTTTTTCCAGGGGGCAAAATTGCAGTGACTTTATTAGCTGAGTAGTTTTAATTCCCCGGTAGATAAAGCGGTAAGGATTTGTGAGCGGTAAGGAGCCCGATGGAGCGCTCATCGTAGCCTGCCCAGGGCTGAAGAGTAAGTGACCTGCTCGTTGTTAGGTGATCCTCTCCCCCTTCCCCTTCGCTCTCTCGCTGCCACCTTTTGTGGACCGCTCTTTATTTTATTCCGTGGGTTGGAGGGCAGTTTTGCGGGGACGGAAAACGCAGCGAGTATTTGGCTTCTTCTTGTTGTTCCGAGCTTCTTTCTCCCCCCGTCCCCGCCGAAGTTCCCCATCCCCGCTTTAAACTCCTGCTCCGCTCCTCCGAGCCTCCTCTTTGTCCTGTTTATTATAGCTGCCTTGCTTTTTGTCTCTTCCAATTTGCCTGTCATTTGCATGTCGCTACTTCTCCTTTTTAACCCCAGCCGGGAAGGACAGGGACTTTTTATTCTTACTCTTCTTACCCTTGCAATTACTTTTTCATTTCCAAGCGTGGGACGAGCTGCGAATCGTGGAAATGTATAGAAAATGGGATTTGAGTGGTAGGTAGCGAGCACATGAGAAGAGATCGAATGCAAGTCGCGGGATAAGAGCCTTGATCTGGGAAAAGATTAGGATTATTGGTACTTTCTGTTTGTTTGGTTGTTGTTTGTTGATTTTTTTTTTTCCTCCGGGGCGGATTTAATTCTTTCTTAGCCGTTGATGGAGATCTTTCTTGGCTTTTTCGATTTTCTGTTTAGCAGCTGAGTGACCCGGCTCACTTTGCCATGTGTTTCACGGAGTTAAGGCGCAGGAGGGAGCGGTGTTGGGGGGCGCGCAGGACAGCGCTGAGGGGGGGCGCGGCCTGGGCTGGTGGGGCGCCGAGATCGCGGGGCCCGACGGGAGCGGGCGACCCGACGGGCTCCCAGGCCACAGCTCCCGGCCACCGGGCACTCCGCGGAGGCGGAGCGGGGCTGCCCCGGGGCCCGCGGCTTTTTGCGGAGAGGGAGAAAGTTGCGCGGACCCCCGCGGTCGCTGCGCGGCGTCTGGTGGGGCAGGGCGGCGCTGCGGGGCCGGGGCCGGGGCAAGTGCGCGGCGCTGCGCGCAGGGGTGGCGGGGCAGGTGCGCGCTGGGCGGAGCGGCTGCGGAGCGGGACTGGAGGGTCCCGGCCGCCGCCGCGTCCCTGTGCCGGGAGAGCCGGGACGGCGGGGTCAGCAGCGGGAAGCGGCGCGGGATCAGTGTCCGCGGGCCGTGCGGGAGGCGCGGAGGCGGGATGGAGCTCCCCGAGGGGCCAGCGTCGCGTCCGTGCGGTTGTGCCCCGGCCGCGAAAGAGCAGGTACGCGGGATGCTAACTTCGTGTCTTTGACAAAGTAGGGGATTTCAGTCAGGGCTGACAAGGGACACGGCTGCAGACTAGAGGCGCCCTTGAATGTCGGGCAAAAGTTGCCAGGACAAACTTTGGAAAGCCGCTAGTTTCCCACAGGTCCCGAGCACTCAGCAGACCCCGTGATGTTTCTGGTTGTATGGACATGTGTCACCCCAAACCCTTCATCCGGGTCTGTGGACGGGTGGGGAGCACGTGGAACGCATCCACGCATCTGTGGCCATAGCTGGGTGGCAGAAGGTGCTGCGTTGTTGAGTGCAGGGCACAGAAACGTGTTTGTGTCACCGTGAGGTGTAAAAGCTCAGATTATTTGTCACTTCCATTGCCTGTAGTAGTTTGGCAATATGCAGGATATGGAATATGGAGGCGGTTTCCTTAGCCGTAGATTTGCAAATGGTGCAAATCCTTTATGTCTTCTTCTTGCAGTTTCTCTTTGAGTTGCCATAAATCACTTAAAGTTTACGACCACTGCAGCTCATTTTGCATTTATTTTATCTGCTTTTCATCCAGAGCTTACCTTTAGCAGCAATATCACATTCTGTGAAATGTTTATTAATACTCAAGGGTAGATAGAGTATCAACACTTCAGGAGTTGAACTGTGATAAAAAGTACAATGTATATACTTTTCACTAACAGCTCCCTATTAAATTTTTCTGTAAAGTATCCTGCGTTCGCTGAATGGCACCGTCAGTATATACAGTTAATTTCCCTGCCAGCTGAACTCTGAGGCCTCTTAGTTTATATAACTTATCTCTTTTATGATTGCTTGATAAATTGAGATGTTCATAAGAATGGACGTATTTTCAAATTGAAAAGTTTCATTTGATTCAGGGCAGAATTGTAAATATTGCAATTTGTAGTCTCTAAATAGTGATTTATTCTGACTCAAAGTGTAGCCTAGCTGCTAAATTAAGTAATTTAAGAATTGTGATGTAATGACATTGTGTGGCATGGAAAAAATAGTATATTGGAAAACTTGGGCTGAATTCAGAGTAGAAATCTTGAGAACCTTTCAGTATTGTCTCTACACAGAGGCTATGTGAGTTTTCTTCATGATCAGTGAAATAACAAGGACCAAACTGGCTTGAGAGGAGGAAAATATTTTCAGTTTTCTACTTTGAGCAGCTTGATTTCTTTTTCTCATTCAAAAGGTCTATTTCCTCAAGCAGTGCCGAGCACACTCCGTGATGGAGGGCCCTGCATCTCCCCAGTTTAAAGGCCTGAACTAATGATGCCGAGAGATGAACTAATGAGATGCCGAATCCCTCCTGTTACTGAGCTCTGTAGTTGATGGGAATTGCGGATGTTTGGCATTCATAGGAATTGCTGAATACCTTGCTCTATTGGGCCCTGGGTATCACCAGGTTCATAAAACAAGGGTTGCTTTTTTCTTTAAGGCTAAAGAGCAAGGAGCATAATTTTGAAGTAAATCAGGCTCCGATTTTTGCTGCTGCTTATTCTTATGGAGAAATCCTAATAAAGTAGTTTTTTACTGCCCAAATAGTTCCTCATCCTTTCTGCCTTGTTTCAAATTCCTTGATCGACATCTCGGCTAAGGGAGTTGGATAACCTTTTCTCCCAAGAAAACTTGTGTTAAAACTGTACAAAAAGCTAGTACTTTCTCCCAAGAAAACTTGTGTCAGAGCTGTGCAAGAAGGTAGCACTTTCTCATTAGTGGCTGATGTGATTTTAGCACTGAACAGATATGGTGAACAGATGTCATCTGTTCTTCAAATTTTAGCTGTGGTTTTGTGCATGAAATGCTGTTGGCTAAAATAATTTTCATCCTGTGCTTCCTGGCTGATTCTGGCAAAGCCATACCCTGTGTAGTGCGTTAGAGTGAAAGATCTAAATATTTCTATTAGCAGAAGTATATTAAATTTCTCGCGTGGTATTGGCATAATGGGCTGACATGAAGCAGGCAGACACTGGACCAACGAAAGTAGTCAGCTTGTGAAAAGATGGGAACAATTTCAGCTGTATAAACTGATACCTCCTTGAATTCATCCAGGCATATCCATCAAGTTTAGCACTTTTGTGCTGTGTATTTAATGGCTGTTTAGGTTAGGCTAGGGTTCTTCAAAGGGGCTGACGAGGGCGAGTGTGAATTTGCATCTCCTTTGCATCCTATAGGTGTTTGAATTAATCTAGGAGAAAATGATCAGCATCTTTCTAGATCAAGATGAGTTAACAAAATTGATTAGAAAAATCGATTTATTAATAGCGAGTATGGTTAAATACCTGACATCATACTCATTTGGACAGACCATTCTAGCCAAAGGTTTGGTAACAGTAACTCTTGGAGACTTAGAAATTAATCTGTTTCCATTTTAAATGTCAATGCATATCAAATGGATATGAAATAAACCCATGTCTGTAGCTGCTGTGCTGTTAAGAGGTTATTCATAGCTACATTGTAATCATATCTCCTTAAACAAAAGATTTGAAAGTAAATTTGTAAATAAAATACTACTGCTGTGTTTATGGATGGACATAGAAAGTGCTGAGGCCCTTGGTATGATTTTTAATTCCATTGGCATGGAAAACGTTTGATTTCTGAGGAAGCCACGTTGTGCGAATTGCGGTTTGAGATGTGGCCGGCGAATTTAATGTAAACTACACTTGGCATGCGAGGAGTATCAAAAGCGATGCATAAGCCAAATTTAACCTTCAAAAACTTAAAACTCTGCAATTCCAAAAGGAATGGTGCTTCTGGAGATTTCTACGTCGATCTTGACAACCAAAGCCTATCTTGCCAGCTCAGTTTTTCTGGAAAGCTGTACAGAGATTTTAGATGTATAAAATATAGTTTTGAGATAATGTGCAGCCGAAGTACTGGTGACTATGTAAAGGACATGCACTTCCTAATTATTTCTCCCCCTCCCCAAGATTTCCTTATTTATTCAGTTCTAATCTAATCAGTCTTGAATTCTGCCTGTTGTGTCTCAGATTTTGCATCCCGCTCTACATGCCATTCCACTCCCCTTGAGGTGCAAATTGGTTTTGGTCCTCCAGGAATGAAATATTAACTGGTCATTCAATACCCATTCTGTTTTGTCAGGCTAAAGTAAAACTATTTCTCATATTTAAGCCGAAAGGCACGAAAGCCTTAAAGCTGGCAGCCTGGTTGACTGAGGATAACACCAGGGCAAATGGGAGATGTTGCTTAATACCCAGGTTAAGTGTATGATAACTCCAATGCTTTCAGCTTCCATCGAGGGAAGGAGGGGACATCGCTCTGGAGCACCTCCTGCCACATGTTTGTGGTGGCAGAAATGGGCTGTGGAGCAGGGGCTGGTGCGGGGGCTTGGGGAGGGAAATGGACGCTGGGGAGGAAGGATGCACGGCAATGACCTTCCAACCTGGCGCAGGACAGCCTATTTCCTGAGCTGCTGACTCAAGGGTACAGCAAGCCCTCTCCATGTGTGTCCTTGGTTGGGATTGGGCAAGAAAGAGGGGAACAGTGGTCAAGCACCTCGAATTTTCTGGGAAAAGTGCAAAACTTGTAATCTGACATGAGGTTTTTGGTGTGAGTCTGGGAACATAATGCTGGCTGTCAATCAAGCATAGCTTGAATACAGAAAAGGAAGGAAAAGCATGAAGGTTTTCGGTGTTGGTGGGTTTTGGTTGTGGTTTTTTTTTTTTTTACTTTTCAAGCACTGTCTTATGGTGAATGCCTTCAGAATATCTTAGGTGAAATAAGCAGGAGCTCTTTCTTGTCTCTCAGTGAGTTTAGATCGCTTTCAAATGAGCACCACTGGACTGAAATGTCAAACTTGGCCCTGACTTATTCTGTGCCAGTCACTTGGCCAGGTCTTTATAAAAACAATGCTTCTGATATTCCTCAGGTTTTGGGATTTTTTTTGGTGATGGTCTAATTGTAAGGCCTGATTCTGCCCCTTGAAAAACTCCATTTGCATCAGCTGGGAGAAAGCAGGAAATAGTCTTTTACATGCTGCCAAGCAGGGCCTGACCCTACCCCTCACACATAACAGGATTTTGGTGTCCCTGGACTCCAGGGGCGTTGCTTGCAGGGTGGGATGCTCCTTGGTGTGCGGGTGACAGAATCGGGCCCCTGCAACAGAAATCCTTGTTGTTTTATTATTTTCATCATGAGGTAACCAAACTTAACTCGCTTAATGTACTTTTTGATAAGAAAAGATCTCTAAAGACAGTGGCCTGATAACAGTGTAAGGCTTTGGATTTCACATCTGAATTAATGATATTTTTTGGTTTTAATATATTTTTTTATTTTTCTTTGCTCTCCTGTATGCAAGGAATCAGTAATGTAAACAAACATCATGTCCCTTACATAGCTCTCTCTGACACCAAATCTCTCAAAATTATTTTAGTACATCCAGAATACATGAGCAAAGGCTGCAAAATAAACATAATGTTTCTAAGTATTAAAAGCTTTTTTTTCATCCTGGTTGCAAACTAAGCATTGACTACTGTCTTGATTTTACAGATTATTTCATGCTGAAATTATGCCTATTTGCATGGATAGTCATTCTTTAAAACTAGCCACAGATGCAGTCCTAGGGAGCACGTAGATGTTTTTACAGGTGAACCGAAAGAGGTGGGAGCAATTCCAAAAAGTCTGCATGCTGCCTCTGGCAATATACCCTGTTATTGTGAAGACTGTGCTCTGTTAAGCAAATGTAAAGTTTAATATTAGATAAGCGTTGCATGAAAAATATTTTAATTTTCCTCAGTGTTAAATTTTAAGAAACAGGAAACAGTGTCTAATGCTTTATGTGCAATGTGAGTTTAGCATCACTAGTTAATAAGTCACAAATTATGTCAAGAGCCTTTTACAAAATGCAAGGAAGTGTGTTATCTTTTTATGCTGTGTTCCTGGGAAACAATGAGAGTTCATATAAAGAGAAGGTATCTTCCTTTCTCATGCAGCTGATTGATGTTATTTCTTTCATCTTTCCATATTTTTTCTCATCTTTTCTGCATGTCACAGGAAATAAGATTCTGTGTATTCAAAATGCTCCATGTAAGAAGGGCTTCACTGGGCATTTGAGATATTGTTCTTGGAGATTTTTCTAAAGCACAGAGATGTGACACTGAACATGCCTCATTTCTGCTATGCAAAAAATTTAACATCATGTATTTTACTGTATGAAATACAGAATCTTCAGCCTTTGGTAGCAGGGCTTGCTTCGAGAATGTAAGTTGTGAAAAGGGAAGGAATGTATGGGGAATTCAAAACACTGTTGTGGCTCGTTGGTGGTACGTACGAGCCTGTGCTAACGAACTATATTTTGGCCTTTATTTGATCACATCTCTGTAAATAGTATAATACTGATCATAAAATATTTTAATGCATTTTTGCTTTGCTGAATAAATGTTTCCCTAATGATTTAAGAGAGGTTTTTTTTCTCCCCAGTGTAAGCCTGAATACATCTATGATTTCTTTGCCTTTCACATACACACATACCATCCTACCTACAATTATTTGAAAGTCGTTTTTGTAACCTTCAAAGGTTTATTTACCAGTTTTGCCCCTCTAAAAACCAAAACTACGACTGCGTTTTTTACACTGCAATTGAATTTTTTTTAATCCAAGTTTTAAGCAATTTCTTGTTTTAACGATAAATCTTAAATAAGGAATACTTTCATCTTCTTTTGTAACACATATCTCAATGCCCTAAATTTAATCAATTGGTTGTCAGAGGCTGTGTTCTTCTAATCTACTCTTTCTTCTGAAGATAAACAGTATCATTTTAGGCATTTGTGCAAAAAAATCATATTACTGGTGCTTAAGCAGTTTTTGCTTTTTTAAATCTTAATCCATCTTAAACCAGTGGAGCAGAAATATTTAAAAATGTTTCATTTCAAGCAGAGTGCATAATAAATTGCAATAATTGTAATGTGCCATAAATCCCAGAGCCTATGCATTTTGCATTTTATTCAGGATTGAGGTCAGGAAATTTGGAGAAATTTAAAGAAAATGATTCATCAGTCCTTTTGTTCTGTTGGCCAGGGTCCCAGGATTCTTGAGCTGAGCCCAGCTGACAAGCTTTTGAAGATGGCACAATAACAGTCCAGTGATGCCTGACCATGACAGCACAGCCCTCTTAAGCAGGCAAACCAAGAGAAGAAGAGTTGACATTGGAGTGAAAAGGACAGTAGGGACAGCATCTGCATTTTTTGCAAAGGCAAGAGCAACGTTTTTTAGTGCCATGAATCCCCAAGGTTCGGAGCAGGATGTCGAGTATTCAGTAGTGCAGCATGCAGATGGGGAAAAGTCAAATGTACTCCGCAAGCTGCTGAAGAGGGCGAACTCATATGAAGATGCCATGATGCCTTTTCCAGGAGCAACCATAATTTCCCAGCTGTTGAAAAATAACATGAACAAAAATGGTGGCACGGAGCCCAGTTTCCAAGCCAGTGGTCTCTCTAGTACAGGCTCAGAAGTACATCAGGAGGATGTATGCAGCAACTCTTCAAGAGACAGCCCCCAAGAGTGTCTTTCCCCTTTTGGCAGGCCAACTGTGAGCCAGTTTGATGTGGATCGGTTATGCGACGAGCACCTGAGAGCTAAACGCGCCCGGGTTGAGAATATAATTCGAGGTATGAGCCATTCCCCCAGCGTGGCATTAAGGGGCAATGAAAATGAAAGAGAAATAGCTCCGCAGTCTGTCAGTCCCCGAGAAAGTTACAGAGAAAACAAACGCAAGCAAAAGCTGCCACAACAGCAGCAGCAGAGTTTCCAGCAGCTGGTTTCGGCGAGGAAAGAGCAGAAGCGAGAGGAGCGCAGACAGCTGAAGCAGCAGCTGGAGGACATGCAGAAGCAGCTGCGCCAGCTGCAGGAGAAGTTCTACCAGATCTACGACAGCACCGACTCTGAAAATGATGAAGATGGCAACCTGTCCGAAGACAGCATGCGCTCCGAAACCATGGATGCGAGAGCTGGCGACTCTGTCGGCAGGTCAGACAATGAGATGTGCGAGCTGGACCCGGGCCAGTTCATCGACCGGGCGCGGGCCCTCATCCGGGAGCAGGAGGTAGCAGAGAACAAGCCAAAAAGAGAAGGTCCTAAGGAGAAGGAGCAAGGACCAAGCGCCTTCCACCCCGAAGGCAAACACTTGGCTGAGACCCTTAAGCAGGAGCTGAACACTGCCATGTCACAAGTTGTGGACACAGTGGTCAAAGTTTTCTCATCCAAGCCCTCCCGCCAGCTTCCTCAGGTCTTCCCGCCCCTACAGATCCCACAGGCAAGGTTCGCTGTCAACGGGGAGAACCACAACTTCCACACAGCCAACCAGCGCCTGCAGTGCTTTGGGGACGTCATCATTCCCAACCCCCTTGACACCTTCGGCAGTGTCCCCATGCCTGGCGCCACCGACCAAACCGAGGCGCTGCCCCTCGTCGTCCGCAAAAACTCCTCTGACCAATCCGCCTCGGCCCCGCCGGCTGGTGGCCACCACGCCTCCCTGCACCAGTCCCCACTCTCGGCCACCGCTGGCTTCTCCACCTCCTCCTTCCGCCACCCGTTCCCACTGCCCCTCATGGCCTATCCCTTCCAGAGCCCCCTGGGTGCTCCGTCGGCCTCCTTCCCAGGGAAAGAGCGCGCCTCCCCTGAATCCCTTGACCTGACCCGGGAGACCACCAGCCTGAGAACCAAGATGTCGTCGCACCATATGAACCACCACCCCTGCTCGCCGGCCCACCCCCCCAGCACCGCTGAGGGCCTCTCCCTGTCCCTCATTAAGTCCGAGTGTGGTGACCTGCAAGACATGTCCGAAATCTCACCCTACTCGGGAAGTGCAATATCCTTTTCAAAAGATGAGCGATAATTTGCAGCAGCTGGTGGGAGGGGATGAGGGGCCATACTGGTGCCAGGGGGCTTCCCCCAGGTGCTGCAGGAGTGAGGTGCTCACAGGGTGCTGGGGGCGGCTTGGAGAGGCCAAATAAAACATGTGGCATTGACTGACATCACTCTTTCAGCAATGGTGTTCACCTAAAGACGCCACTGGCCCTCCCCCACCCTTTAGTCTGCTTTGTGGGGTCAGGAAGGCAGCCAAACCCATGACCTGAGTGCCAGTGGGTTTCCCTAAGCTGGCAGATCTTTCCTCAGGCAGGGAGGTGATCGAGGGGGCATCGCCCTCGGCCAAAAACCATTCCAGCTTCGGCCAGGCCGCCTCTTCTCCCTCCCTGCCAGACCAGTGCACAATCCCTGTTAATGGTGTCGTGGCTGGGGCTCACAGAGACCCACAGTCTGGTTGTCTGTGAGAGTTCAGCTCTCAAGTGAGTAAGGGAAATGAAGCACAAAAGACACAGGTACTGATATATTCAGGCTGCATCAAGTTCTTTCCCCCACCCAGAGGTCTGTTCCTCAGCCCTTGTGCAGCTGCCTGCTATGCATGATTAACCTCTGTTCAGCCATACACAGAAATCTTTTGTCCTAACATACACAAAGCAAATTATTTTGGAAAGCCAGAGAGAACAATTAAATATAGAACTTCAGCTGTATTAAATTTACAGGACACTTCCTCTGCTTAAAAAAAAGAAAAAAAAAAAAAGATAATAAAATCTCTCATTTTAGCTCAATAGCAGGCTTTAGAGGCTTTAGTTAGGGCGACAAATCCATGTCTGCCTTTATTTAGGCATATCCAGACATAGTAATCATATTTTTTTTTCCCCTGGAAACTAGTACTAGGGGTTTTTTGGGTTGGTTTTTCTTTTTTTCTCTTTTAGCAGTAATGCTTCCCAGTCTTTCCATCTTTTCCCATACCGTGCTTTTTTGGTCAAAAAGTTTTGCTTCCAAGTACAGTTATATTGAAAGCAAATAAAATACCATTTCTACCTCATGCTAAAATTGAGGATTTTGCATGAAGAGTAGATGGATAATTTTTCCCAGCTCCGAGACCCCAGCAGAAGGCAACAGCGCAAGCACTGAGGCTTAAATGTGTCTGATTTCACTCCCAAAATGATGAAAGTAGTTGCCACAGAATAGCTCTGCCACTCTCTGGGTAACAGTAGCAATGGTAAGGAACTTGTCCCCTTTGGAGAGGTATCCTGTGGATGCAGATGCCCGAGGCTGTGCCTCATCATTGAGTATCTTCTGAGTGATTGACAACTCTGGTAGTTTTAGAACAATTTAACCACGTCTTCTGTAGACTTGTTAAATCCCCAAGAGGGTGCTGTCAGGGCTCTAGACCTGCTGGTTACCTGGATTTCCTACCCCTCCCCATGGACACCAATGGGGCAAGGCAGGCCCTGCAGGTCCAAAGCCCATCACCATCCCTCTTTGATCACACTTGGGTTTAGTCTAGGTCGGGATTGGTGCTGTCTAACCTGTGTGAATAGTCCCATTTCTATAGGGGAAAGTGTTTTATGTTGGAAAGCACTTTCTTTAGGCATTGGTGGTTTTGAGAGCCAGATGGTAGTGGATGTGGTGTTTGAGGTACCTCTTCCCCAGAAAATGATCTTGTTGAGCGTTGGTAGCAGGGAAATCTCCTCACTGTCTACATTGTAAGGCAAAAGAGAGGAGGCAGTCTCAAAGCCACATCACTCAGAGGTGGTGCCAATTACTTGGGGAGCTCCAAACCAAAGATCTCTCCTGCATATTGAAATGCAAGTGCAGTGCTTGGAAAGCACTCCTGAGGTCAACAGGAGAGGCAGCTGAGGGCAAGACTCAGGCCAGGGCAATTAATTGCTACCAAACAGTACAGTGGCATACTAATTGTTTTCTGTATTAAAGCAGTTCTCCCATCCTGGAAGAGCAGTGAGGAGAGGAGAAACATGCCAAGAGTGGGAACTAGGAGTAGTTCTAGGGCTGCACTTGATCCTTGCCATCCGTGGAGCATCTGTCCCCCACCCCTCCCATTTCTCCCCCTTTCTGCTGCTCATTCTCACTGGTGCTTGCTAATGGAGCTTGTTGCTTCTGCTGAAACAGGGGTGCAAGAGTCCCCTGCTGCTCCAAGGGGCAGCCAGGGGAAATGCCTCGTGCTACAGTGATCTCTTTTCTTTTTCACTGCCCTGCTTCTTTCCCTGACATTGGGAAAGCACTCTGACTTTCCCACCTAGGCACTAGTGCAAACTGCAGTTTGTTCTGGGTTTAGATACAGACCAGGTTTATTAAACAATGCTTCTACACGTGTACCCTGGTATACAGCTCAGCTATAGGGATGGATGTTTTTTTTCTAGCAGCAGCTCATGTGTCCAGGTAGCTTACAGTTTTCCAGGGAAAGGCGTGGTGTGGAGGTTGGTTTGTTCCTGGTCAATTCTGTCGTGGCACTTTTTTTTACATGGTTGAATGTGCACGTATAGGGAATATGTTTCTTGAAAGAAGCCGATCTTTCTTCCCTGCAGAAAGTAACATCTGTTTTCCTGGACCATGCAGCCAGGATGAGAACATAAGACCAGCAGACAAAGCCAAGTTCAGGTTTTAGTAGTAAGTTAAACACAAAACTAGCCTAGGTTTTGTTTTCTTGTATTTTTTTTTTTAATAACCAATGGCTGTAAAATGTATCTGATCATTCTTTGCTGAGTTGTAGAAGGAAATAGTTAATGTTTGTGTATGTTGCTAAACAAGATAAGATGCACCTGCAGTCTGAATTCCCATCTTGGTCATGAATGTTGTCTGTATCTTTGCAAACTAATCTGTTTAATCAAATATTAAGTTTTATTCAAATTCAAAAAGAAACAGACAGTGAATTGTTTTTCTGCATGATCTTTCTTTGTCATGCATCCTCTTTGCATCTCAAGAAAAATATCCTTGTTCAGTCACAAAACATTTGCATAGATCAAAATTGAAGCATAACAGCAGTTTGTGTGCTGTTAAGATATCTGTAAAGGTGAAGAAGTGTAGTGTAGTCTCCCTGGCAGGAGGGCTTAGAAACATTAGTGCAACTTTCTACAATTTTATTTATTTTTAAACAGAATTCCAGTCCAACGGGAATAAGTTTCAAAGTCCCAATATGTGAAAGCTATAATTAGTGAATTACAACATTTTGAAATGAGGAGTTATTACATCTGACTAGAATTAAACTAATTAAACTTAAAAAAAAAAAAGGAGAGATTGTATAGCAAGCTAGATAACTCTGTGCTGTTGATAAAACCTGGGCGATGAGCAAATGCTTTGCAGCCAGCCAGCCCTTCTTTGGAGGGATTTGAAGATGCTCTGAGATGCAGTTATTTGGAGCTTTGCTGATTAAAAGTACCTGAGCTGTAACTTAAGGAGCAGCTTGGCTTTGCTGCTGCAGATTTTTTTTACCTGATACAGCCTATTCTTACCACTTTTCCTTCAGTTCAGTGCATGCGTGGGCTAGAAAAGCCTGTTAGAGCATTTGTGGGGGCTCAGGCTGAGAGTAACAGGAGTGAACAATCATCTCTGCTGAAAAATGTTTTTGCGAAAGAGGGGCATTACCTGCGAGGAGGATTGAAGTGCAAGTGAATCAAGTGCTGTTCAGTGCCACCCCAGTGCTTCTCCTGTTAAAACACACAAGAGCACGTATATGTTTTATCCCCATATGTTTTCTTCCCAGTCTTTCACTTCCTATTTCTTAGGGCTTTGCCATTTTTCTGCTGCTGCTGTGTTAGGTGAGGCAACGTTGTACTGTGTAAACCCACAATGCTCAGACTCTCAGGTTGTTTGAACACTGCTTTAGGTTCAGCTGCAGTACACTGTCCCTCTGATCTTTTATGTTCCTGAGCAGATGTCTTTCATTAATTTATGGATTTATCATCTTTTCTTTCTCTCCTTTTTTTTTTCCTTCCTTTTTTCTTTTTTTTTTTTTTTTTACACCTGGCAGCTGGCTCAAGTTTCAGCAGTTATTGTCTATTTTGCATTACCCATAGAATTGAATGTCATCTGTCTTCACAAAGCTATAGCTAAGAGAATTGAGGCAAGCCACACGAGCTGCTGGGACAGAGCTTGTTTGCGTTCCATTCGGCACCCCTCCTCCCTTTACCTCCTTAATATTTATTTGTGCTCGTTTTCTTTCCTGGCCTTGAATGGGGCTTAGCTCGTGTTCAGTACAGCTGTATGTTTACTGAATCTATTTCATCATGAGTCATTGTGCGTGTGTAAGTATCCTGGAAACAGCTAGTGCTTTCTTGGAAGAACAGTTGCTTTTCAGCCCAAGCACTTAAAAAGGAAATTAAGCAATTGGTCAGTTCAATTTTTTTTTTTTCTGAAATAGCAATGGGTCATCTAATTCTTAGCTCTTAAGTCTGTCATTAACTATTTTTTGCTAGATTATTACAGATCATATCTTCTATCACAGTAAAGCGTTAACCTTAGGATCAAGATATACAGATTTGTTGCATATTTGATATTACTTTAAGGCTGCCAAGTGCTTAAGAACAAGTATTATTTTAATAAAAAATGGATTTCTGGGAATTTGAGTCTCAGAGCATCTTTTAATACATGTTTCATTCAATATCAATATCCTCTGGCATTAGAGCAGAAAATATTTAAAAATCCTAAATGCAGAAGGAATCTAAATGCTTAGACAACTGCCTAATATGCTTAAATCCAGCAAATATGAGAGAGGTTTTTTGAAGTTTAAGTCCATCCTTGAGCTTGCATTGAAAGAGAATATACACCAAACCCGATGTTAACATGTTGTCAGCGTCAGATGAATTGCAAATTAAGGAGACTCAGGATTACTTTTTTTTCTCTCCTACTGGAGTTCCCCTTTGGACCCCCACTTTCCTGAAAGGATCGAATAACAAAATGGATTTCTGGCATAGAAGTTTTGATTTGTCTAAAACTCTTATCACTGAGCAATAGGTGACAGCTTGCTACTATTATTTCACTTACGTATTTTGACAGATGGCACTGCAGAGTGTAATGCTCTTTTAGACTTCTCTATCAGTCTAATGGAGGTAACTGGAGGTTCTTTCAACTCTTCTTTTGGCACAAGAAGTATGTCAGTAATAAATTATCTTCTTTGTAATCATTAAGCATCTAAAACAAAATGCAAGTTCAGCTGAGCCGTTTTCCATGTACTTCCAGATAATAAGAGGTTTTTAAACTAATATTGTCAATGCCATTTTTTTAAAATGCTACATTTTTCTAATCTAAAAATGAACTTTGTAACTGAAATAAAGGGAGAGGTTTTCAGCAGATTTCAGGAATTAGGGAAAAATGAATTTTGCTGAAAAAGCCTAGCTAATCATCAGTAGGCTGCTGATAAAAATTAGTCTGGGTTTCCCATCTCGAGGCCTGGAGTGGGATGTTCTGTGCTGACGTGCACCCGGCTGTAAGGCAGAAGAGGCACCTTGGCTGCATCTGTCAGTTTGGTTGACCTTCCCTCTGCCGTAAGGTGTGAACTGAGCGAAAATTTCAACAACTGTGTTTAGGAGAAACAGTCCTTAGAGAAGCTTCTGGGAAGAACCCTTAATTGACCTTGTGGGGACTACATTGATTTTCTCCACGTGCATCTTCATTTCTGATAAATTATAAAGCCATTAATTTGCTGAGGAAATGGCAGGGCCAGCCTGCGGCACAGATGTGACCAGAGCCGTCCTAGCACGCAGTTCACAAAAGGGAGCCAAGAAGCTGGGAGAAAAATCAGCAAGCCAAGATTGTTATGGTTAGCTTCACATTCCCTTGGGAACTCTTTTAGTTGCTTCTGTTTACAGATCTAAAAGGTAATGATGTTTCCAGGATAAATAGGCTGCCTTATAGGGTAAGTGGCCATTTATTGATCTGCTAGCCCTCATGTATTGATTGGTTAGCCCCAAATACAGCTCTGTTCTCCAAGGAGTTAACTGTGTAAATCAGGAGGCGACAAGTTTGTGACAGAGGGACTCAGCGGCCAAGGGGCTCTGCCTGCTACAAATTTCACTTTGATTTGCAGGCTAGCCACTGGACCAAAGCAACAGCAGGACTAGAGAGATCTACCCAAGATGTTAAAATTTATCGTCACAAATGGAACCGGTGAAATGTGCTGTCTGTGTAAAACTGCTCGAAATCATAAAGTGCCTCTGATTGTCTTACATGCATTGGCTTGATTGTGTGCAAGCAGCACAACACCGAGAGGAAAAGAAACTTTAGCTGGCATTGCAAAGGAGAAGGAGAAAAAAGCTCCCGATAAGTTTTCTGCGGCACATGCTTCCTGCGTTTGTTTCCGTAGCAACAAGTGACCGTACGTATGGTACACAATCCGTAAACTTGCAAGGTCCCTGAGACCTGGCACCTAAACCGATAGGAAACACAGGATTTAAGTTACATGGCCTCTCATCCCGTGTTTGCCTGTTTGACAGAAAATTACAGCGCAGCAGTTCAGATGTTAGTACTTTCTCCTGTAGTCTGGGGAACCGTAGAGTATTTGACAGGGCACTTTGCTAGCTCTGTAGGTACAGAAACAGCTTTCTCAAGAAAAGAATTTTCCTTTACTAATTCAATCCTACATGCAGGAAGGCTTGTCACCGAATCACTTGAAAAAGGCCAAGCTCATGTTCTTTTACACCCGGTACCCAAGTTCCAATATGCTGAAAACATACTTCTCAGATGTAAAGGTAAGAAAATCTCTTCCCCTCTCTCTTTTTCCTTACTGCATGCTGTATTTTCTCACAAAATAGTATTGTTTTATCATGTTAGAGATTAATATTATTTCTGGGTGCATAAGGGTTACATCCTGACCCTATTCACTTGTGATTCCTGTTGAGGTGTACCCTGCTTGTGCCTGGATGAGGAAATGGAATGTTTCTAAATCTAAAAAAAATTCAAAATTTTAAAGCAAAGTAAGGATAATTATTAAAGTAAATTAAAGGGTCTTCATTATATCTCCTATTAAAAAAGGAGATTTTTGTGGTGGTAGAAATGTACTTCCAAGAACATTTTGGAGCAGTTCTCAAGTGCTCCCTCATTGTTTCATTTCAGTTGGTTTCCTCATATTTGTGCTTACATAAGCAGAGTGTAGAATCCCTTTCTTTCTGTCAAAAAGAAACAGTACATTGAAATTCTCCATGCAGAAGCTGCTTAAAAACAAAAGTGATGATTGTCTCTTATTTACAACTTAATTTGTTGTTGATGCAGAGTACACTGAGCATAAGGAGGATGAATAAAGTGACAGATTCAGGCCACATTATTCAAATGAGGATATGAAAGCTGTCGACATACAGCTGCATCCTCCCTCACTCTACAGAATATTAGGACCTCCTGATTTTTTTTTCTAAAAGTAATTGTTCCTTCACATCAACTTGATTTTGTGTTAATCATCTAAGTTTTTTTTTTTAACCACATAGATTGTGTTTTAATGATTATAATGGTATGCATGGTGTCATTATCTAAGTAACTTTATAAACATTACATTAGCTTAAATTAGTTTGTTACATATCGTCGTTCCCCCACCCCCCCGCATGTGTCCCCACTCCAAAACAAATTACAGAAACCCTTCTTTTAATCACTTTTGGGTTATGGTTTTTTCAGTCTTAGTGGAAGATTATCCCTCAGGTTGTGAACTTGGCCCAGTTTCTGCTGATCAGTTTTCTTTGGTCAATTTTCTTGGCAGTTTTTCCCTTTATTTTTTTTTTCATTTAACGTTGCTTGCACATCTCAATACGGTCCTGCCCCTCACAGCCGTGTCCTTGGAGGTTCCTCTATTCAGTGCCATGTGCTGAGCGGATGGTGACAACATTTATAAAAAGGAGGGGGGGAAGCAATACAGGCACTTCCTAGGCTAAATGGCTGGTCAAGAATCATTAAACACACACAAAAAAAGCTACAAATGGCGCAGCGGGCCAAGTGGAGGGTTTGCTCTCAGAGTGGATCCACCTGGGATGGGAAAATCGGAGGGAGCATTTCAGGCAACACTGCTCCGATGAGGTGCCACAGGCAGATGTAGAGCTGGCAGTGCTGCTCAGTAGGGTCTGCTCTGGGGCTAACCTGTGATTTTGCCTCTGCAAGTTCACACAGCCAGGTGTGCTGAAGTGGGGATATTTTTTTGCTGGCATTTCTGCTTTATTTCCACTTTTTAAGAAGATACACACTTGTGTGTTTGTGTGCACACAGTGACTTTGTCTTCTGACAAAGTTGTGTAAAATACAGAAATTTACTTTAGTTCCACCTAAGATTTATATAGCACCAGGAGAAATCCAAAAAGGTTTTAC
>VWZV01001629.1:247926-262926 GCA_013397155.1 Irena cyanogastra | reverse complement strand
CAAGGGCTCTGGCCCTGCTAGGAACTCAAGTAGGCACAAAACAGGAGACTCCCGCCCCTGGGATGTAGGTCTGCCCTGATGCCAAACCACAGTCACTAAATACAGGAACAGAAAAGGAAATAGACCAGGAGATAAGTGTGAGCAACTTTTTCCTTGTGCTTAGATTCCTTCAAGTTTTTTTTCCTACTAACATTTTTCTGTTCATAGAAAATAGGTTGAAATGTTCCTTGCACTCAAAAGTTCTCATACTCTTGATGATTTCAGACACTTATTACTCATTTTCAAAGTGTTAGTGCCAGTGTTAATGTAAGTGGATTACTCCAGTGAAGAATTGTGGGGAGTGTATATGTGTTTTCAAGTAGATAAGAAAACATAAATGTCATATGTTTGGTACAGCTAGTGATTGCAGTCTCCTCAGCCAAGGGTCCTGCAGTGGGTTGGAAAGGAGCCCCTTGGTTTGTTTTCCTCCATTGCTGAGGGACAGAGATATTATAAATGGTGATTGCAAATTCATTCATTTAGCCTTCCGTATGTACTATAATGAGAGTTTCCTAGAGTTCAGGTCTTGGTTTTGCTGAGGACCCAGCAGTTATGAGAACATTAAGATGTGTGGTGCAGTGTTTAATGCAGACAATGTAACTTTTCCCTATAAATGCCCATCCCTTCCCCCACAAGCTGGAAAGCAAAAATGACGAGTACTGTAATGTTGAAATTGGATCCAAAAGGATTTAGCAAACTGAGCATTTGCCATATTTAGCATCATCAAAGTTCCATCCTCTCATACTTCAATGATGCTTTGCTGATCTTCTGATTAGTCTGATATGCTATTTCTCTTAAATCACCTACACTATCATTCCTAAACTGTTCCGTTTATCTGTTCTTGGGTCACATTCATGCACATACTTCATGCATATAGGCCTAAACTTACTGTGAGGAAAAAAATTCTAAAGTTAGAATGTGTGTTTGGTCCATACCAGGCTGTGCCATTGATTTGTTCAAGAATTTGGGATACTGTGCTCCTTTCCCTGGGCATTGCCACTGACAGCTTGTAGCAAAGTCAAATAAGATGTTTAACAAACCACATGTCCTATCATTTTTAGTTTTGCCATTGTACCATTGTGGCTGTGAGCCAGAGACAGATCCAAGGCGGTGCAACTTTGCCTGTGTTTTGTGTGTACACATGTGTAGCCTATTCTACATTTTTCTCTCTTCCAGTAGGGTTAGCTGGAGAAACATGTGCTGAGCTGAACAGAGCAATGAGGGACTGAGTTTTGAAAGGGAAAAAAAAAAAAAAAAGAAAAAACAGTTTGGGATTTTTTTTGTGGAAGGTGAAGGTGCTTCTTTATTCTGCGGTCATTCCTCCAGGGAGGAAGAAGGTGGGCTGTCCTGGTGAATGAAAGCCACAAATGCCAGTGTCCCAGCTCAAGTTGGTCAGAAAGAGAGCACAGCTTGCTGTGCCACTTGATATCTGTCTCATCTGTGGTGTTGCCACAGGTTTTTGAATGCTGCAATAATTAAAGTCAGGTATTGTTGCTATGTATTGCAAGAAAAAGAAAGGAAAATGAAAATTAAATAATTTCATAACTCTCTTTCAGAATCTGCCCTAGCATAGGTCATCAGAGCTCACAGATGTGCCCCTGGCAGGATGACTGAAAACCAGGGGAATACCGTGCTTTGAGTTAAAACAGAAATATGGTTGAAAAACACGGGTTGAAAAAAAAAGTAGTTTAACATGGGTTAAAAAACATAAACAGAAGGTTTATTTTCAGATTTATGTACTTAACCAAAAGAAACTGGCCTGAGGACAATACCTGAATTTTAGCCTTGCTTTGTCTCACACTCAATTGTCCCTATTCCCTGGCATTTTTTAGCAGTTACCGTCATTCTCCAGGTGTTAACGCCTCTCAGAACAGTGCCTATTCCTTTTCCTAGTGGGCATTTAACAGCTCAGCCTTAGTTCTGAAGTGTCAGGGTGTCTCTGTGGTGGCAGTTCCGCTCTGTGGCCCGCTGCCTGCTCCTCCCGCTTGCCCCGCTCCTCGGTGGGGTGGGCAAACCAAAGCGAGCCCTGCACGCGCCATCCTCCTGAGCTAAGCCCGCCCGCTGCTTCACGGGAACTCGCCCGATTTTGCAGATGTAGTTATTGAGATGGATCACAATAGTGAGGCGCCTGCCAAGCTGCGTTATTTGCACAAACACGCTGTCTGCAGTTTTGGTACGGCAGGGCTCGACGTGAGGATTGCCTTGTTTCAGAGCGCTAGCTGCTGCACATGTCGCTTCCGAGGGGGAGAAATCCATTTTTAAGGAGTTTGTCCTTCTTTTGGCAGGGGAAACCATACTAGTGGGAAAAACCTAATTAAGACCAGTTGTACTCAGGTCTTAGCAGAATGTTAACTTAAAGCACTCTGAGTTAGTCCCATAAAAATCAATGGGATGATGTAAAACAAGTCAAATAACAACACCAATAAAATCTAAGTAATAACCCAGTCACGTCAGCGGCCTACAAGCCCTTGAGAGGAATGCAGCCTGCCAACATTTTCAGAAGTGATGATGATTTTAGGTCAATTTCATTTTGGGATGATCAATAAGAGTTACTTTGTCAGGAGGTCCTCAACAGTCCATTCCCTGAAAATGAAGTGTGCCCAGCACTGCATCCAAAAATTAAGACATCCTAAATGATAAAAAACGCTGGCCACTTATATGCTTATTTTAGGAACCTGTATTCTTCTCCAGTTTCATTTGCAGGATTCATCTTGAACTGAATTGGTGTTCATCAAAAGGAGAATTAAAGTCCTCAAACCTGATTCTCATTTAAACTAAGGCCACTTTTGAGTGGATTTGCAGCACAGAGGCACTGTAAAGTACAGTTTATATCCACCCTAATACTCTGGAGCAGTGCAAAGTGGCCTCAAGAGAAGTGAAATTAAGTCTGTAACCTGCTAACTTGCATCCCAAAGGTTGCTCTTTCCATGCAGACAGCCCTGCTGTGGCTGTCTCCACACTTCTGGTGATACCAGCAGTGAGCACAGCCCAACGGGACAGTTGTTTGTTTCAGTATTCCACTCCTCACATTTCTCCCTCAGCTGTATACTTCCTCCTTCAAGGGCTTTATTGTTGTAGTGTTTCTACATAGTTCTCAGCATTCTTAAAGACAGAGTCGGAAGGCTGCTGTCTGCTTATCTGCAGCAAGGGGAGTAAAGCTGCTCTGGCAATTTGAGAATAACAAATGTAACTGTCCTGAGTCCTCTGAAGGAAAACTGAAACATAGGTGGCCAGATGGTATTTCTTTTTCACTTAAAAATCTTGGTTTCAGGGAACTTAATTGATGCCCTCTGGCCTTTTTCCTTTTTATTTTTTTTCCCCTTCTAATTTGAAGAGGCTCCCTTGTGGAACAGCAGAGCTTTCCTTGAAACTGCACAGGATATGAACCTGGTTTTCAAGCAAGTAACAAAATCCACGGCTTGCAATAGAAGGTCTGTGAATTGCATGTATCAATTAATGCTTATTAATCAGTTTTTGCAGTTGGTTGAACTGCAGACCGTAGTTGGAAGCTATTAGGGAGAGAGTTGCGAGAGGAATACTATTGCAGCACTACACCCGCGTCTGCTGTTTGTGTCCTTTGGAATCAAGGTGTTTGTATAATGAAGTTGGCATGTTGATATATGATATATTTTTTAATGTCATTACAATTTTAGTTCCCTCTGCCTTTTTGTCATTGGGTTGCATTTAAGCACAGCAAGCCCAACTTTAAACTTCCTTACTCAACAGCTTTATTAGTTATAACGTACCGTGACCTTTCTCAACATTCTTAAAGAAAAAGATACAGTGTAATGTCGCTTTACTTTGCTTATTGTTCTTTGTTGTGGTGAACAAAGCATTTTCTACAGTGGCTATAGCACATAATTATACAGCTTTCAATAGCGGTGTCTTGGCACATATCAAAGTTCAGAAGAGCCTTTAGAAAAAAAAAGATGTTTTGTGGCAGCCTAGGGAGGGTCTCATCTTTCCTTCAGAAAATAGTTCAAGGCTCTTCTGTCAAGCTTCCCTACTTAGAGCTTTTTCTCCTCCTGCTTCATAAAGTTTAAAGGGGATTCAGTGGAGTTCTATGATCTATTTCTTTGAAAGATTGTTCCTTTGCACAGAGAAGTCCTTTGACTTCAAGAGTTCACAGATTCATGTCTTTAGGTATCATATGTCTGACCTTATCAGTTACTCTATTTAATGTAGGAGAAAAAGTCTCAACTCTTTGTGTTTGTCTGTTTTGCCTCTGTGAAATGATTTGGTGAAAAGACCATCCTTTTTAACACACCACTGAGAGGCCGTTTCTGACTGTAACCTACCCTGTGGTTCTTCTAAAAAAAAAAAATTGTCCTTGTGTTTTGTGTATGGATGATTTCACAGTGAGAATAGAATTATACAAGGACAGACACACATAAAAAAAAATCTTTTGCTCTTTTTTCCTAAATGATCTATTGGCTATTTTGGTGGCTGCTACTCTGGTTCCCCAACAGGCACAACCATTTAACAAACACAGAGATAGCGGCTGGAGTGCTGGGCCAGCAGTAGGTTTTCCCTTGCTTCGACCTACCCCAAAGGCCTTCATAATTAATTGTCCTTCAGAGATGAGGAAAGTTCAGAGACAGTGTGTGTAGCGATGTCTATTGTCTGACATTCAGTTCTCCTTCCCTCAGCTCTTTTTCTTCATTCCACAAAGGGTTATCAATAGGAGCAGGGAGCAAGCTCTCTTCTAACAGCTGCTGGTGGTGGCTGTAGCTTTCTGTGGAAGGTATCATTGTGTTCAGCCATCTATGGATTAAATGGCTGGAAAAGTTCTAACAATCCTTTCAAACAGGAGTGTTTATTTCATCTAGATTACACAGACCTATTTAGCTAATTAAAAACTTTCTCAGAACCCCTTCTCTCCTATTCAAGGGAAGGAAAAAAATTAAAACACTGCTGTAATTATGAAGAATGGCTGCAATGAAACTTCGTTAAATAAATGAAAATTCAATCTGTCAGCTTTGATCCAAACGCACCCAAATAAGCAGAGGCTTGTTTGTTGAGTTGTTGCGTGGTTTTGGTTTGTGGTTTGTTGGGTTTTTTCTTAGAGGGAAACAAGGTGCACAGTAGAAAAAGCATAAAAGAAAACGTTGATATAAGCTGAAAAAGAAACAAACACTTGCTCAATTTTAAAAAGTGCCACAGTTCGTACTGTCTCTGCTCCTAACATCAAAGTGCAAAGACACTGGAGTTTGCTAAACAGATTATTAATATTGTTGTGCCTTCTGTGATTAATTTAGAATCCACTGTGGCATAATTGTTAAACTTCATATACAACAGAACAAAATTATATACATGCTTCCTTGTTTTCCCTGATGATATGCTAAGCAAAGATATGGTGGGGTTAGTAGATAGGCAAGAAGTACAGTCAAATTAGAGCTGTTTATTAACAATCACTATGTTACTGCTCCAATTAATTGGGTGAAGCCAAAAAGGACAAATACTATCATTCTTGCACTGAACAGTTTAACTAGCAAATTAGGGGGGGGTTAATTTTTTTTCCTCTCAAAAAAAAAAAGGCAAAAAAAACCCAACTCCACTATGGACCTTCACCTGCATTCTTCACAAATACATCACTTTGCAATGGGAAGAAATAATCATATAAAACATTTTCTGGGCTCCATCTCACTTCCTGACTGTTAAGAAGGACTGCGCAACAATCAAGATCAATTATTGTACTGATTAAGTTATTATGTCTGGCATTTTGAAACAGGTTTTCTGTATTTAAGAAGAAATTGCATACAGAGTAGATGCAGCTAATACAGTAATGCAAAAAAAGATCATAAAAAATTAAAGTTATTCTTATGAATCTTTCATTAGAAGCAATGAAAAGGGACATTGGTGAAGCCAAGTGCTTTGTTCTTCCGAGCTCCTTTTGTAGGTCCAGATCCTGCAAACAATTATGCATTTGAATATTCCTTCTGCGAGAGTCCTGTTGGCACCTTCAGCCTATCTCCTGCACTTCCACAATTTCCCCACTCCAGCCTGTGGCAACACTACTAGCAGAGTTGTTCTACTTTATCAAACAGATATTCCCTCTAAAAATTGACAAATTTCTGTTAAAAAAAATATACCACAAAATTACAGAGCTGTACAGAGGCAAACACTTGCTTTTAAGCAGGAAGAACTGTTATGAAATGATTTAAGGCTACTCAGAGCTTTTCAGATTACTCCCCACCGCAAATAACATGTTAAGTACTAAATTACCCTAAGCGGTGTTTTATTACTGATCAATAAAATAATAATCTTGTCTTTTAGCATGGAAAAATATTTTAGCAGGGTTTTTTTTCTGGTTTAGTTCAGGGATAGTTGTAAACCAGAAGGCAAAATCATCACTGTTCTCCCTGCAAAAAAACCCAACAAAACCAAACAAATCAAACCCCATCCTCATTTGTTTCTAGCTTTTCTTTGAGGGAATCCTAGGATTGTTCCAGCAGAATGGTGTTGGTTTTCTGTTCCTGTGTGCATGTAGTGATGATGTGCTGTGGGGTTTTTTTGGGTTTCTTTCACAATTATTTATCCCTACTCTTCTTTATTGCCCCTTCCTCTTCTCAAACAAAGCAAAAAAAAAAAAATTCCCCTTCACCCCCCTGAAAAAAAAAAAAGGAAAAATAAAAGGAACCAACAGAAACAAAACAAAACTTGGCAAACTCTTCTGACTCCTAGTGCCATTTCATTTAGCATTCAACAAGGGGTACTGGGAATTGAAACATCAACTGGAGATGGAGAAAAGCACCAATTTATAGTGTGTTAGCCTTGCACGATTCAAGATTTCTTTTGCTGGCTGCACACATTATACCCAACATCTCGCCACTCTCTTGTGGCAGTTGTGAGGAATGGCTATTCCTTCCCGTGTGTGTACTACAGGCCTCTAAAGACCCTTATTTATTCTCTCCCATGTCACCTTGTGTACAGTCTGATCTGTGACACTGATGGTGATTATGTCATTATTTTGCTCTGGGGGCTTTGGCACATCTGCAGAGCTGATGCACATCTTCTTTGTTACGCTGGCGTACGTCCCATATCGCAAATGCTTCATTAGCCTTACTGCCTGCCTCCTTGCCAGACAAGAATACCCAAATCCAAGCTTCTTTTTCCTCTGGTCTTTTGTGTCTGTGATGAGCCTTTATTCATCTTCCTAGTTCTTCCCTGTTTTCTATTTTTCTGTGTAAAACCAATTTCCAGATGTCCGTCGTTCTCCAAAATCCCATCATGGATGAGGAGTAAGAAGCAAGGTGAATTTTAACCCATGTCATCCCTCACTCGCTTAGAGTCTCATCCCTTACAAGGTGAAATGCTTTTTCTTTCATTCTGTATCTAGCAGGAATCCATTAGGTAATTTTAAAACCTGGTGTTAAAAAAAAAAAAAAAAAGAAAAAAAATCTATAAATCTTACCATTTTATAAATCCTAGTTATGGTAATGGGTAACATGCAAGTTGCACATGTTTTTTCCAGACTTTCTTCATTTCTTTTAGACAACATAGCTAAATTTCTCACTCAGAACTTTTGGAGGAGCAGCACTGTCTAGTGAAGGTGGAGGGTGTTCATGAGACCTGATCAGCTGCAATTTCTTGTATCCTGTTTTAATGTGTCACATTATAAGGTCATAGAACATTTTGTACTGTGAAAATTGAGGAAAATGTTTGATCTTCTGAACTTTATCTAAGCTGTTCTATATAAATGTCTTACCAGAGAGATGTGAAAAGTGGATTAGCTTGCTAGCTTTGTAAGATTTTTCCCTCTGTTTCCCAGCCACCCCATGCTTTTTCTTCATGACATGGAACTAAATTCTGGGCTGGATTCTCAATGTCTGGTGTAAATCAGCTCCAGCAATCACTGCAGCTAATTAATGTATGCCAGCTGAAGAGCTGTCTTTTGTTGTGCTACTATACAGTCAAGTGTGTGAATATATTTTAAATGTTAATTGGAAAAAAGTTTCATTTAATTTTTTTAAACTGCACATTAAATGCAGCACTGGATTTGGAATCACAGAGCCATCATGTTCATGGATGTGGGGTGGAGGGGGGGTGTTGTTTTTATTTTTGTGAGGCACGCTTGCCAAAAGAGGAGATCCCAGCCGATCCTGTCCCACGGTGCAGGGTCAGGGCTGTGTGACTGACTTTAACAGAAGCCTTACAGATAGGATTGCCCATCCTATAGGACTTTGAATAGGTCACCTTCATGCAGAACACTGTTTCCTTGATGTATTCAATGTGTTTTAAAATGGACGAGAGTCAGGCTTTCATGATGTCAATTAGCAAACTGTCAAAATACTTTGGAAACTGTGGGAGAGGTTTAGCAGCGCTGTGACCCGTGCTGGTTTCTGGGCCAGCTTTCTGGGATCCTGCCCTTTCTCAGAGCAGATATCCCTGGCCTGAGAGAGCAGTGGCAGCACAGGTCTGCTTGCAGGCAGGCCTTGCAGTGTTGGTGAGGAGCGCTATGGAGACGCTGTTTTCAAACATACCTAAATCTGTAGAGGCAAATACTGAGGTTGTGAGGAAGTGGCAGCAGGATATTGCAAGGATCCATGAGGACTCTATGTCCTTCACCTGCATGAGACAAAGCAAACCTGGGAGCAGGAGGAGATGCAGTTTTAGCAGTTGTAACATTAATAGCACAAAAGTGAAGAAATACCATTCCATCCAAATGGGAGGCAGTCTTCGGGGCACTGGATCACTTGCTTACACATAGCCCATCACCTGCAGCACTAGAGTATAGCTGAATTTTGTGCAGAGAGAATCTTTCTGATAGGTAAGTGTGGGTGGGTGAGAGATAGAAGGACAGCCAGAAGGGCTGGCTGAAGGTAATCAGTGTTTTGGAGACGATTTTTCCCTTTAGATCTGGAAGGGGCAAGGTTCAGCTTTCTTATCTGCAGAGGGGGAGGGTACACGGGCGGGCTCTGACTCGTTTTGCGTGCTCTCTGTGGGGGGGCTGTTTCAAGGCTCTGGTGGAAATGTGCTGTCAGAAGAAGCCCTGTCCAGGTGGTGGTCCAGAGTACTCAAAGAGGTGGCCTTGAACTTATTTCTCTAGTTAGTGGAGAGGCTTTGTAGAGAGCAGCAAACCAGGGTGGCACGATCTCTGTTGCTAAGCAGACAGAGTGCTGCGACTGGGACTTAGGTAGAACTGTGGCATAGACGTATAAATGCATTTAAAGCAGTAGTCTGCAACTTCAGAAAGTTTTTAGAGGAGAGAGGGGAAAATAAACATTGCAAATGAAAGGTCTTTAAGTGCCAAATATCAGTGTTCGGCGGAGCAGGGGGAGCAGGAGCTGGAGCAGCTTATCTCTTAGAACTGCAGAGAGGGCTGGCTCCATCAGATGAGGCCCAGCCTCGAGGTTATCTAATCCAGCGCTGTCTGGAGTCGCACCATTTCCTTCCGCAAGGGATAAAGGGGAGTCAAATGAGAGGCAGCTCAGTCCATTAGGATGTAAGACTTTGTCTTCTGGCCTCACAGGCTTGTGAGCCTCACCGGTCCCTAGCAGGTCCTGCACTGGAGCTTGTAACAGGGCATTTGTAGCTCAGTTTGGTCAGCTGCATGGCTCAGGATGGCATAGATGGAGCAGTTTATCCCATCGTGATAGGCTCTGGATGCTCATAAAAGCATGGTTGCACTGGGATGAGATTTTTCAGAACTGTTCAGTGAGAGCCTAAGCTAGTGGAGACAGCTTTATTTTCAACACCCCTCACTCATAACCATGCACAATTTCCTTCCCCTGCCACTAGAAAGAGGAGAGGAGGTACCCTCTGCCAGCGGGCATGCTTGCCACCTTCATGACACCCCCAAAAGGACCCTGGTGGCAGCCTGCTTCCCTTGCCAGACTGATTAAACACCACTTGCTTCCCATCCTTCTCCCCTACCTCCCTCTTCACTCCCCCCAGCCCAACCCATGCAAACTGAGGAGGGAGCTTTTTGGGGCCAGACACAGAAGACAAAGGTGAATGCAATGCAGAGAGATGGGAAGAGTGTGTACAAGAGAAAGCAACCCCAATTATAGCTGTTATTGTACTGTTGCAACATTTATATATATATATATATATGTATGTATATGTATATGTATATATTTATAAAAAATAATCATTTTACATGCATAATCATTTTAATTATCAATTCCTCTATAGTGTTAGTGTGATTCACCTATGGAGCCAAATTCTACTGAACATAAAAAATCCTTGCAAAGTCTAAGTTCTGTGAGCCATTTTACCTCTATATCCATGGTCTAACCAGCAGTTTCTGCGTGCCTGGGTCTTTCACACATGGAAATACACCAGGAAAGTAGAGGACTTGCTGCTGGTGCAAGACATAACCTGCTCATCTTGGTCCAGGCTGTGCCTCCTGGTCCTTCTGAGTAACACATCACATTCCCATCTGGCTGATGTGTCCAGGAGAGTATGCAATAACCTCTCTGCTGAGCCAAAATTGAGTGGTCATCCCTGTACTCACTTTTCTGGACAGGTTTTTTGTGGGCGCCTGTATGTGGTACCTGCCAGAATTTGGCAGCAGGGTACATAATATGCTGCTTGGCATTGTAGGCAGTCTCTTGTATCAGATTGCATTTCACCACAATGGACTGAGTTAAAGTTAGACTATTCTTGTGTGTGAGGGTTTTATTTCTCCTTCAGTTCTTGTATGAGACAGCTTCTGGAGTGTGACAGTAACGCCTCCAGTTGTTCTTTCTTACATTTCCCAAAACACACTAAATGTCCAGATAGCATAAGCTGTAGGAGCCTTAGTGATTTTTCCATTCTGTGGCACTGCCACTGGCAATGCAGCAAGTTAAGGGCAATCAGAGTTTCCATTAGAAGCCTCTACACCTCATGCAGTTCTAATTCATCAGGATGGCAGAAGAGGAAATTTAATAATCTTCCCAGTAAAGTGCTGTTGACGATTTCTGAGGACGGAGAAGGAGAGAACTGAATTTCAAGGTGCAAAAAGTCTAAATAAATTGGAAATCCTAAGTCCTTGTTATTTTGTCTTACCCCACTCTACTCCCGAGTCTTACCAAGTTCTGTGTTTGGAAACTAGCACGTTAAAGCCGTGGTGTTCGCATGCCAGAGCAGCTCTGTTTCCGTGATCGAATGGCTCATCCCCTGCACCGTGGGTGCAGCAGTTCCGGGACAGGGATCCCACAGGATCTGTGCGTGGGGAAGGACGGGGAGATGGGGAGATGGGTGCCACCAGGGAAGCACAGGGGTGTGAGCCCCCGTGAGCTGCGGCAGCGCTGTTTGTGCTCAGCCGCCAGCGGCGCTCAGTGCTCCAGCTGTGCGGGGAGCCTGCAGAGTACTTCCCAGTCTTTATTTGTGGAAAAGCTTGATTGAAATGCAAGTGATTAAATCTAATGTATCATGCAGTATCCATTTTCACTGCACTACCACTTTCACTTTCCCGATAGTATCAGGCATCTCAGCAGCCCCACTGTCAGGTTTTTTCCTTGTAAGAGCCATGCCCATTCTCTCTTCTCTTTGTGAGCTTGGCGTAGGAGATAACAGAAAGCCAGCAGTAGATTAGTAGTGCTCCAAACTCTCCTCATGGGATAGGGGATCTCAGCTTTATTTTAAACAAACACTTAAAATACGTCCTTAAATAATTTCCCAGCTTTTTAAAAACAGTAAAAAAACTACACTGCAACAGTAAATGCAATAAGCAACCTCTGTTGTTTGCTTAATTTTTCTCTTTTGAGCCGGACTTGGACAAATGCTTTTCCCTTTCCAATATTAGTGCTGTCCCAAAAGAGTGGCCTTCTCTTTGTGTGGCACAGTGGGACAAGAGACTTTTCTAAACAGCCACCCAGTTTCTTGTCCATTTTTTTCTCTTTTCAAAAAAATACATTTCTTAAGAGATTTGTACAGCAAGAGTTGTGAGAGGAAACTTGAAGGCAGAAAATGAAGACTGCGGTGGCACCAGAGAACTGCTGCTGTACCCAGGGGGATTGGGACACATGTAGAGGTGGGCAAAAGGATGCCCTGCATTCTAGAAGGGTGCTGGTTGGGAGAAGAGTGTGTTTACTAGATCATTCAATAGTTGAGGTATTTTTCCTTTGTGTTTTTAAAATAAAAGCGTCCTTTCCAACTATTTCCCTCTCCTCATGAGTGATAATGGAAGAGGCATTAGCCTTTCCATTGCCTGAGCCAACCTGGTTTTTTCTAAGAGGTGTCCAGGATGTTCAGCCAATTGAGTGATCTAATTAGCTGAAAATTGTTAATTTCCTTTACCTTATAAAGCACCTAACACAGAAACTGTTAAATAATGTTAAGTGTCAGACTTAAACTGAGAACATTGGGCCATATGCTGCCGTGGCTTTTGCGCCAAAAAGTGTAGCAACTTACTCCAAAACCTGCCTCCAATTCCTGTGTAGAAGCCAAAGCCTCCTGCTTGATATGCTGCCACACCAACTTGCAGTGCTAAGATGGTCCCACACAGCAGCTCCCTGCACTCAGGGAACAGGGAATGTGCCTGAGGAGAGGGGACGGTTGGGATGAATGTGGCAGGAGCCAGGACACCAGCAAGGTGTTGCAGGCACTGCCCTTGCAAACCCGGGAAAGGCGATGGTGCGGCAATGCTGCTCAGGGCAGCATTAGACTGGAAAAGGCGTCAGATCTGTGCCTGCAGCTCCCGATTGCACAAGTCCCTGCTCTGCAGGGGGCCAGGTGGGTGGGTGAGCTGCCTGGAAGCTCCTTCTTAAGGCAGGGTGGTCTCTGGATTCATGGAGTGCACGCAAGGGAAGGGCTGGTCTGAGTGTCACCAGTTTCTCTGAGAGAAGCCCTGAGAGACGCGGCTGCAGAGATAGTGTGATGTCTTACTGCTAGGGAGGGATGCTTGTCCTTGATAAGCTTCCTACGGGACATAGACTGTGAATATGAGAATATGCATTTAGGTGCCAACTTTCCCCCAAAGCCCACAGGCTTGAACCTTCCTCTGTGAGAAGAGGCTCGGGGCTATGTATGGGTGACACAAGTGGAGTTTCTTAATAATCTCCTTTAAGAAGGTTTCTTTCTGACCGCAAAGCTCACTTTACACTGACTTTGGGAGTGAGGGGTGCCCGTGCTAATCTAGTCTGTGCTTTGTATGAGGTTTTCTTGGCAGAAGTATTTCTCCTGAATCTTTTCTGCTGTTGCTCTACCTGTGTTGGTATGGATTGCTGTGCACACACACTAAAGCTGTCTGATCTGGAGCTACCCATGGTGAGACTGTTTCCCCAGTAGAGGACTCATCATCTTGGAGAGGTTCTTCAGCACCTGTCTAATAGGTGCTGTTTATGCCTTAGCCTTGGGTTCCCTACAGGATTCCTCTGTATAGCCACTGTCTAGATCATCCAGCAAGAAGAGTGATCTGGCCTTGCCCCTCTCATCCCTTCCAACCTGTTTACTCCCATCACCACGACCTTGTGCTCTGCAACGTGAGCAGCCTTCACCAGCCGAAGACCTCTGATCCTAAGTCCGTGAGAGCTTTTGGCTTTTCTATTTGGCAAGGTAACTTGTTGCCCACCAGGTCGACATGAATAAAGACTTTTAAAATCCATAATGTCCTGCAATTGGAAAAATTTGAAAAAACATCTTGAGCTGTCTATGCTGTGTTTCCTTATTTCTGCTCATAGTTATGATAAAAAAAATCCAAACTCATATGCACCAAGAATTCTACTTTATATAAAATTTGAAAGTAAAATCAATCCTGGTCCAATCTTATCATTTTTAAAGTATGTTTATTCAGCTTTGTAGTAGGAACAAGCAGACTGTTTGAAGGCCACATAGTTTTCAAACCTTGGTTGCAACATGTTACCCCATTTTGAAACCGTCTTTATCTAGCCAAGAAAACTAAAATCTGTTTGACAAAGTAGCACTCCAGCCAGTTTATCTTGCAATATGGCTTTAGCTCACAGAGCCTATTGATTTCCTTAAATTAATGTTTACAGAATGCTACTGAATTTCACTCAACGGGACATTGTTCTTTTGAAGCTTTGTAAAATATGATACAGAGTGTTACTGCCATTTGTTCCTTTGCTAAGACTGATGAAACATTTATTTTTTTAAAGCGCAGCCTTGAACTATAGCTTGTTTCCTACAAGTGTGTTTACTCTTGGAACATTAGTAATACAACACACTATCAGACTCCAGCACAATACCACAGGCAAAGTCTGTAGGTACGCTCTGGCCAGCCTAATCGTAGAAATGGAGCTGAAGTTTAACACAGATGAGACATCGTATGAGAAAAGGTTTCGAGCTCAGCCCAGCTGTCCCTGTCTGAAGGATCTTCAGATTTGTGTGCTACAGCCAAGCAGTTGTCTGACGCTGTCACAATATTAGAATGATTGTGTTGGTCTTGGTACTTCTAAACATGGGACCTTGGACTGAAAATTACCGTGTGATCCTTTCCCTTTGTCCCCCAGACAAGGTGAGTGGCTTTATGGTCACCTTGCTCCTGGGTTGGAGGCTTCTGATCTAATCTCTGAGGACTGCTTTCAAATCTCCTCCAAGAAGCATTTGCATTACTTATGCCCACCCAAGCCTGGTAGTTTTCCAAGATGAGTTTGCAGTTACGTACTGCAGAAATTATACAAGTGATCACAGCTGCCAATGGCTTGACAATTTTGCTACTGCTTTCTGCACACAGCATTCCAATAAATCTTCACTCTTTGCTTATGGGCAAAACCTGGGCACCCTTACATGTGTAAGGGTATGTATTTTATCCCACAGGCATTAGAGTGAACCGCTCACTTGGAATATGAGTAGGAAAAAATGTGCTCCTGAAGATAATCTGTCCCCCAGCCCAGCACAACCAGAGGTAGACCATCCACAGGCAGCATAAACTCTCTGTTGAAACCAGTGGGGTGGTGAAAATTTACGCTGCTGAGAAGTTGACCCTTGGTAGCCTCCCACATGTGCTCAAGGAGAGGGCCTTAAACTCCCCAGTTATTGTGTGCAATATTAATGGGTCAGCTGGCAAGAGAG
>VWZV01001629.1:227926-245426 GCA_013397155.1 Irena cyanogastra | reverse complement strand
CATGCAAACCCAAGAGTGAAATAGTTCAGGTTTGTTGTTCACGCCAAGGAAAATGCCAGTAGTTAAAACAACAGCACAAATAGACAAGAGCAGATGAGAGCTTTAATTCCCTCCCAGTTTTCATATACAAAGGGGACGTGTTAGCATGGCTAAGGCTTAAGAAGGGGCACCATGGAGGTTGTTGGACTGCGTTAGAAAGCACAGGACTGATGTGTACCAGGTGTAAATTAGCGTAGCTGCACTGAGGCTGGCAGAGCCCTGCTGATTTACACTGGCCCAAAGTCTGGCCTGTGACTTTTTCCCTTGGCAGTGAAGTTACATTGACAAAGCATGCAGCAAAGTGTGATTTCTTTCTAAATCAAACTGATGTGGAGGCTTCAGCCCGAGACCCACCTAGACTCCCTCGATGAGACCTCATTGTCTTTCCTCCTAGTGAAAGCACTGTGTGATTCTTTGATTGACTGCTGCCACCTGATGCTAAGAAAATGCCCTGGGTTCATAGTAGGGATTGTTGGTTCTATTAAAAGCAATGTAGATAGAGTTTATTTGTCACTGAAGCATTTTATGCAGATGCTCCTACTTCAGAGATGTTCAGTCAGTTAGGTGTAAAGATGCGCTGAATAGGTCGCCATCACTTAGGGTCAGGGAAATGCCACCCCCAGACACATAATTAACATGGCTGACTGATTAATTGCCCACTGAAAAATATAACTACCCATGCATTTAAATATTTATTTTCAGGGTCTGGACTTCACTAGTATTCTCTTATCTAAAAAAAACCCCAAACAATAAAAACCACTGCAAATACTCTTTCTAGAAAGGAAAAGTGTTGGCTGACTTACCATCCTGTGGGATTAATCACAATGCAATTCATATTACAACATGCAAAATAATGTGTGTAATCCAGTCTGACATGAAAAATTGCTAATAACATCCCAAAAGGAAAGAGCTATGAATGGTTCTAATGCCTTAGGAGTAGGGGCGATCTTTAGGAACTCAGCATTACAAGGTGAAGCCTACAGAGGAAGAAAAAGCTGAAAAGTTGCGTCTCTTCAAAGCCCCCACAGGGCTTTTTTCATTATTGGGTTTGTTCACTGTTATGTTTGTGAGCTGCTCTCTACAGCCTGTAGTACCAGGTTTAAAGAGGCCTGACCCTGCAGATGTGACTCAAGTACAATAAAGTTGGACCTTAAAAGATAGCTCCCAGTCTATAAAAAAAAAGCCCATGTGTGTCGCTACAGCAGTGGAAGGCCTGGAAGCTACGGATTCAGGGGGTTTGCACTGCCTACTCCATGGAAAAACAGCATTCTCTCCCTGGAAAACTTTCAAATGCACAGGTAGAAATTGAATGGCAAAGGCCCAAATTAAAACCCAGGTTGTCACTTCCATGCTTAAAGTTGTCATAGGTGTAACCATGAGGTAAGAAGCAGAGCTAGGACTTTGTGCACTTAGACTTCATGCTTCTCATGTAGGTGCTTGTAATTGTCTCTTTCTCATCTCCAGCAGCTTGGGAGAGAAGAAAGATATCTAGTGTTGATCCTCTGAAGTGGATACCAAAATCAAAAGGTTTTGTTCTCATGAACCGATATCAGTGTCTACTCCATAAATTTGGTTACCTACTCCTTTTCCTGATTTCTAATATCATGTAGTCAGAAACTCCTTCCCCTTGATTAGTGCCCAGCAATACCAAGGGTGATGAACAGTGTATGAGCATTGAACTGCATGAACAGAAAAGCATGTCAGTTTTTAATAGCAATGCAAGAATGAGAAAAGCATGATATTTTCTGTAGACGTGTCACCAAATGCCTGAACAGCATTTATGGGGGTTATGGGGGTTTTAAGTCATTTATTTGAACTGGAGTATTTGAAACATAATAGTTAATTTCTTGTCTCTTAATTATTGCTGGAATAGACCATCTGTAAAGATGTGTCTTTCTGTGCACCCTGTTGAATGAAAAATTTCTACAGATGCTTTTGGGAGCAAAAACAAACCCAAAAACATGTGGGGGCTGGATTGCACTCTCAGAGGTAGACAGAGGACTTCTCTGGGGCTTCTGGAAGCAGTTTGTCAGCTGGTGTCAGGGGGAGTGCTGGTCTCATGCTTATTTGATGGCAGAACGTGGCTATCAGACTGCTGGTGTTTCCCAAACAACGATAGGTGAGCGAAGGCTCCAGAGCTCTGTTCTATCAGACTGATCACACACATTTCCAGACAAGGTTTTTGGAAGTGGCTTCTAAAGGGACAGAATAAAAGCCTGAAGCAGAGAATAAGGGGCTGGCCTTGATCTGGCAGTGTGACATGAATTCAGTAAATCAGTGAGAGCTGCCCAAGTGTCTATTTGCCACAGGAATGGTTCAAGAGGCTCCTAGTGCAGGTCGGAGAACACTCTTGCCAGAGGGGACAAAGAATAGCAGTGAGGGAATACTTGCTATTATAAGCATGCTGGCTACTGGCCGGGCATGTATTAGCAGTTCTAGAGCTGTGAAGCCATATTTCTGTGATAAAAGTGGAAAAAAATACCTTTATGGAGATTACCTCAACCTTGCAACTGCCCTGCAGTTCATTAGGGTGATTGGTTTTGAATCATTTAAGGCAAAGTGTGAGCAGGTGGTGCTGGTGCCTGAGACAACTACTTAGAATGAATTACTAAAGTTTGGAGGTAGCTGGGGTTTTTAACATCCACCCATTGTTCAGGCGCTTCTGAGAGTGGCAGTTCCTTCTGTCTGGGTGTTTGATTCACACGAAGTGACGGTGAAGTTTAGAAACAAGTGAGTTTAAAGCATCCCAGCTCAGAAGCCACTTGGAGCACAATGCACATGTTAAAGAGGTTAGGGTGGTATTTGTGTGCTCCTGAAAAAGAAGGAAAGACCATAGTGTCTCCTGAGAAAGCTGTTTTATGGGGTTCTTGTGGGTTCTTATAGCAGCCACAGAAGCAAGCCACTAGCTGAAGGCTTTACTGCTTGATTGGTTTTAAAATACAAACAGTATTCAGAGATACCACACTTCTTTGACTGCTTTCAGCGCTGGTTGTGACCCAAGTCAAGCACAAAGGTACAAAGGGCCTGTGCATGCATAACTTTCATATTAGTTCTCACATGGAGAGGGGAACATGGCCATAAATGCACGGGTAAAATATCAAGCAGAGATTTCTTTCCTTAAAGACAATTGTGCTTTTTTCCCCTCCTGCTAATTATATCCTATAAATCCCCTGCTCTCCCAACTCAGACAGTAACATTTTGTTACCTACATTCTGTCAGTAGACTTTACAAAGATCTCTAACACATGTTATTAAAGTTATTGCTATAGTACTATATATAACAGCTTTGCATAAGAGAATAGAGGGCTGCTACATTTAGAAAATGCAGGTGCTATGTAAGCCCCTTTCTGAAAGAAAGAACTTAGCTCAGTTTCCTTTGAAGAACCAGAGACTTGAAATTGAAAACTGTATTAATGCCATTGTCTCCTTGTATCAGCAGGTTCCAGAGAGATTCCTGGAAGTGGCTCAGATCACGTTACGGGAGTTTTTCAATGCCATTATCGCAGGCAAAGATGTTGATCCTTCCTGGAAGAAGGCCATATACAAGGTCATCTGTAAGCTGGACAGTGAGGTCCCTGAGATTTTCAAATCCCCAAACTGCCTACAAGAGCTTCTTCATGAGTAGAGAGTTCAGCAGCTATTTATGAATGTATGAAAGTAGCAGTCCTCTTCTGATGCCCAAGTCATGTGTGTCTCTATTTTAATTTCATATATATGTGTATCACATACATATATATATGTATATGAAATTAGACTGATCCTTCCTGGATATAAGTTTTCATTCAGTTCCAAGGGGATGGTTATTTTACTTCAGCCTTTGGTTTACTTTTGCCCGAGACCCTTAACATTTGAAGAATCAAGGGGTTTAATTTTCAGGGAGAAGAGTTTGGAAGCGTGTAAAAGCCTGTCTTAGCAAGTTAGGGCATTATGTTTAAAAATGCTTTGTCAGATTTATTGCTTGCTGCGAAGTGGCATTTTGTCTTGGTGAGATTAATGTCATGGCACAATACTACAGACAATGAAGTTTATATTATGTTTATACTGCTAAAGGTCTGAACTCTGTGGAGCCATTTCATAAGCTTCGAGCTTTTGTATTTGTATTTATATACTTTTTAATCAATAACTAGATTTTGTTTCATACTTCAAAAAAAAATACATCTGTTTTAGGTACTCACTCCAAGAAGTGACACCCAAGAAAGCAAACCCTGTGCTTCTTGTGTTCCTTGCAGAAATGACAGATACCCTGCACCAGTAACCAACATGCCAGGTTCTTGTTTCTCTAAATTGCAGCAAGGGATATTTGCACAAATCAAATACTGTTCTTGCAGGGTTAGGCCAGTAATTCATGTACAATATTGTACCAACCACACTAATTTTGGAATATGGTCAGCTTACTAAAGCGGAAGCATTTCACTCTCCATAGAGTAAAAATGAAACCTTCAGCATCATATATTGCCATGTCTCAGTCTTACTTTAAGTGGCATTAGTCCCTAAATTTATTATTTGCTTAGTCTATTCTGCCCCCCAAGATCCCCTTTCCAGCACACAAAGTTTCCTGTCCATATTTGACATCTGTCCTGAAAAGCACTTTTTAAATGATCTTAGATATAGTCACCTCACAGTGCTAAGGCAAAGGAAAGAAAAAAAAAAGGCTTGTTTGTAGCTATAAAATATAATTAGTCTTTTCCTAATCAGAAGAATAAAAATTTCATTTTCATACAAATCTAATCAAACATTATACAAAAATCACAGTGTCCTCCTGGCTATGCAGGGTTCAGATAGCCAAACTGGATTTTTAAAATTACAGTAAGTGCAGCTTTAAAAAAAAAAATAAAGAAAAAAATCTATTTGAACAATGTGGTTGTGCTTCTCTTTTGAGGCTGGAGCTAGTGGTGACCAAAACCTGAGCTACAGTGTAAAGTCCCTGATGGATCTGGGTTTGCCTGAATGCTACACCACGATATGACAGAAAGAAAGCAAGCTAGCTGCTAGTTCTCATGCTTTCTTCAGTGGCTCTCCTTTTCTCATGTTTTCAGAAAGAAATCATCTCCAGAAGTTTGGGGGAAGGTTGAATATGCTATGGCACACTGTATTTGTCATTTTCTTTGTCGTCTTTTGTACAGATGCAGTAAGAATTTATTGTTATCATCAATAGTATTTTCCCCTACATAATTCAGTCTAAATCTAAAGGAAGTTCCCAATTAGTCCTGGATTATGTTTAGACCATTGAGGATATTGGTATCTTCTTTATTTTAAAATTACATTTTGACTTTGGAGAGTGAAAGTTTACCCATGTGACTGAAGAGCTGACCTGATCATTGCAATTTCACTTCATTTACAAATACTGCTGATAGAGAGAAATGTATGAAAGCAATTATTGTTAGCAGAAAGCCTTAAAAACCTGCTGACTTCAAATTAAACAGCACAATCCTCCGATTCCCTGTCATTCTTTTCAAGCACTGCCAGTATCTGTGGAGTATAGGCAATGCAGACAATAGCATGGGATAAAGTGCCAACATTTTCACTATGCATTAAAAGCAAAACAAATCTTGATCCTAGACTCCCTGAGAGTACCTAATAGTGTAGGTATCCTTACAGTAGACAGGATTTTTTTTTCCTTCTTTTATTTTCTTACATTTTATTTCATTTTATTTTGTTCTCTTTATTTCATTTTTCTTTTTTTTTTCTGTGTGTGTGCATGATTTGGTAAACATTACACTTCATAAAGATGTAACTCCAATGAATTCTGAGTAAGAAAGGATGAAAATTGTGTTCATGCACTTTTTTTGATTTATGGGAAGAAGTGGCATAAAATGCTCAAGTTTTAATACAGTAAGTTCATCATTGGCATGCCATGAGATGCAAAATATTACTTTGCATTGTCACCTTGGACATAAGAAAGCGAAGCCATACTTTAATCATAATATGTGGACATACTAGTAGCTACGATCTCAACCTGTGATTTTACTGTTGCTTTATATAATTATTATTATTCTATTATTATTGTTCTATTATTATTATTATTATTAATATTATTATTATTTGGCTGCAATGGGATTCACATAATCTAAATAAGTGAAACTGTGTACTCAACACTTGATGTTGTTGCATTTATTTATTTATTTATGGGTAGTATAATCTCAATAGTAAATGAGATATAGGAATTAGGAATAGAAATTTCATCTTAAAAGCAAAATAAAAACCTCCTTGATCTGAAAAAAAGGAATAAATGATAATTTGATCATTTCATTATGTGAGTTTTCTGCATTTTATAGCCATGTTGCCTTCGTGCCTCCCAATTCACCTAAAATTACAGATACATGGCATAGCTTGTACTAAATTCTAAATAGAATCCAATCCAGTTTCTTTTAAATTATCTCAATATTATTTCACTAAAAATGGCTAAAAGGCAGGAGGCTACTTTTATTGTAATGGAAGGTTTACATAGGAAAAGAATTTCAAAATCCATGTGGAAACCCCATCTTGGCATTCATTTACTGCTAATTCAGATTTATTTCTGCATATAAACTTGAGGTTATAGTCTGTGCCTAGACCTTAAATGCACCAGCGGAAGGATAAAAAAAATCCTTCAAAATACCAGTTTTTCCCCCACAAGTACAATTGTTCTTGTGCCTTCTGTGGCTTACAGTTTTCATCTTTTAAACTTTATTTTTCAATTACTACAGCTGCAATAAACACTGACTTTTTTTTTTCCCGGCTGTTTGACATAATGTTGATAGCTATGCATATTTTGTGTCTTTTTAAGAATTAAAAAAATAAAAAAAACAAAGCAGGAGAATACGTTTTTGAAGAAGAGAATTTTTAGAACAGTTTGATAACACAAATTATTTTTTCTCAATTGTTTGAGCAGCATTCGAGTTTTGAAAATTCTTGTAGATGCCAATTTTTTGTAACTGTGGTGCAAATCTTGTGTTTTCTTAGCCTGATGAAAAGTAGCATAGAAGCAATATTTCATACGTGACATGTGCATATACAGATACGTATGTGGTGACACACACAGGACAACATGTGTGGGCATATGTATGTATATTTACACAAAAACACACACACACACACAGAAGATGCGTATGAAGTGAAAAGCTTACCTTTTTCCTATCTAGATTAAGAACCTATTTTAGACATTTGTTATGTTTTGTGAAAAGAATGTTCTATTTGAAACTACAAAACATTTAATTCTTACTGTATCTCTGGTTGTTTAATGGGAACGTTTCACATTTAATGGTAAACACATGGAAGATGTTAGAATGTAGTAATTATTTAAGGAAGTGTTCACCCATGTATTCCTGAGGTTTGCTTTGTGCCTCTTGAGTATTATTTAATAATTAAAGTGTTTTAAGTTTGCAGAATCTTTGTTACTGTACCAGGTATGTGGGTGAACATTGAAAATCGAGGGGAACTTTTATAAAGCAATGTAAATATTCAACCTTATGGCTGTTCTTGCATAAAGACATAAGATTTTAATAACTACATTCTGAAAACATCTGTTGAATTTATAAGAAACACTACAGTAACTGTGTAGATAGTTGAAAGCATTCTTGAAAATCCAGCTCTCTACTTTTAAAAGTTAAGTCTCTTTCATCAGATGTCAAGGGAATGGGTGATGCAGTTTCTGTAAAATTGCAGAATTTTTTTCTATGTATATGAAGTCAGTTAATAGAAAAATGCTTTTTTTCCACAGGTTAATATTAATTAAGAAATAAAGGTGAAGATTTTGTGGCTTTAAAGATAGGATTTTCACCAGCAGCATTGAAAGATTATACATATATATATATACAGAAAGATATATATATATATATTAAAAATGGAAAGTGGTTTACAAAACCCCCAAAATGAGCACTGTACATGAGAAGTGAAAGCAAAAACTATATTTGCCATGTGTATTATATAGCAATCATTGGTGTTAATAGTGCAAATGTTTCCTTCTGGTACCAACTCTGTGTTTGAAAATTCCAATACGCATTGTTTTCAAAAAGCTCCCCTTAAGGAATGTAACTGTTTATATGAGTAAGCAGTTACTGTATTGCACTTAAATGTTCTGTTGAAGGAAATGCAATTTTGTTTTCTGTAGAACTGTTGGTTGTAAACCATCTATAAACTGAAGCTAAAAATGCTCATATTTAGAGCTGGGATGAAAACTGGTATTTAACCTTTGTATCTTCTTAGGAATGTCCTTTTTAGTGTATGAAAGGTGGTGGCACTATGACTTTATTTAGTCTTTTCATCTGAGCCACAGTCACCTCTCTCCCAAAGCAGCCACCTTTCAAATGCACAAATACTGGGATATGTAGAAACAAATCTAGAAGAAACAGTGAGCTTACATTTTTCTCTAAAATCCATACCTTCTGCATTAATTGTACCACTCGAGGGAGACAGCAGACAAACACAATAACCATCTCATTACCATATAACGTGTAAGAGTCAGAAACTAAAAAAGGAGGGGGGAAAAAGCCTCTTTAGGTTGGTTTTAATGCTGCCCAGAAGAGTCAAAGGTTAAGGTTTAAACTGATATTGTCCCAGCCATTACTCATATGTATATAGTTACAAAAGTGACAAAACACTGCCTTTATATTATTTAGCAATATGTTGTAAATAGCATTATTAAGCTCTTTTTTTTTTTTTGTAATAAAGACCCTTTAATTTGAAGATAGTACAATAACTGAACTGATAAAGTCAATTTTTGATTTTTTTTTATTTTAGTTTTTAGCTAGAGGCAATTTCAACTGTGGATTTTTTTTGTTGTCGTCTATTGTTCTGAAGACTTTGCATAATTTATTGGTTTAATTTATCCTAATTTATTTGATGAAGGTGTACAATTTTGTATTACCAAGGATGTACTGTAATATTAATTGATGACAAGATAAAACAATAAGACTCCCCTGTCCGTTTGGAAAAAAAAGGTGCAGTAGACAATTGATTGAAAAAAAAGTTACAATTCTAGCTTGGCAGCTACTAAATTTAAGATAAACACAGGAAAAATGCTTCGAGGGGGCGGGGTGGATTTTATTTTGTGTGTTTAAAGCTTTTGTATACTCTCCAGACTTTTACCTTTTTGCTTTGTACCACTTAAAGGATACAGTAGTTCAATTGCCTTGTGTGCCTTCCATCTTCTCTAAACTGAATGTATGTGCAGTATATATGCAAGCTTGTGCAAAATAAAATATAAATTACAAGCTCATTGCCATTGTTTACATTTATTTCCAAAAGTTTGTGTTGCCCCACGTCAAGAGGTGAACACTTGAACCACTTGGCTGTGGCCAGGCTGTGCCTAACACTGTAGGCCTCTGAAGGTTTTCTTCTCCCCTTAGTTCAAATTATTTATTAATGAAACTACCAGACCTCTTGCAAAATGGATATAATGATTGATGGCCCCGGTGTCCTACCTCCAGCACAGCGCCGGTTAAGATAATGAATGTTATTTTGCAATAGTCTATCTGGCAAGGAGTAACTCCCTGGAAGAGACTTGTTATGTCTGAGGCATAGACAGCCCTTTAAATTAAATGTAGCCAATGTGAGCTATTTTGTTTATGCTGTTTAATCATTTCCTGGGAATACCTGCCATGCTGGTGTCCTGCAGCAGGGAGTTCCTCAAGCTGGGTGAATGCAGGGACAGTGCTTGTTGAGCTGTGGTGGTTCACACTTGGTTCACATCTCTTACTCTTACCAGTTTGGCCTTGTTAATGGTGCTGACCAGATATCATCCTCAGTTCTTTTTGTTACAATCCATCACTCATGGATCTCTTCTGTTTCAAGTGGAGTATTCATCAGCATTATGTATAACTACTCTGTTCCTACACAGTTCCTCAGAATGTATTTGTTCGTGGGTTTTGTTTTGCTCTTTACTGCGTCTACTGTTTCATACGTATCTTAAAATTCTGGAGTTGAGTGGACCTCTGATTTACATGATTGTCTATGTTTCAGATATGAAAATTCTCTTTTTGGCTTAGAATTGGTGGAGATGGCAGTAAGACTGTGGCTCATTTAGATCGCAAAATCCTGCAAGACTCTTCTGATTTTTGAAGGAGAAGCATGTTAAAATATATTTTGATCTGAGGTCATTTATTTTCAGTATCTTCCCTGATTCAGCCTCAGGACCCCAGAGCTGAGCTGGAGCCTGAATCCAGCCTTAGCTTCATTGTAACAACAAAATAAGTACTGCCTATCTGCAACAGCAGTTAAAACTCCACGTGTTTTTATACAGCTGGAGTTGAATTTGTTGGGCCACATCAACACAAGATGTAAAGGACATCTGTGGAAGGTCCTGAAGTTACACCTACATAACTAATAATAGTTATGTGAGATCTTCTCTGGTTTTACTGCAAACACATTGCCTCTCCTAGTTACATCTACTCGCATTACCAAACCTACATACTAAAATAGTTTTTGTCTTAGTTATCAAGACTTAAGTAGATGAGGGAGAAGGAGATCATCCTCAGATACCCAGTTAATGGACCAAAGGGTCTGAGCTGTGTGGGTAATTGCCAGCTCGCTCTGTGCCTCTATCAGTTTTTCTCTCAAATATACTGGTTCTGTGCAATGCAGGACACTATTTGCCATTTTACCCCGCAGTGGAAAGCACACAGATCTCTAAATAAGAAATCCTAGTTATTGGCATCTCAGAATACTGCAGGAGTTCAGAGCTAGACTGGAACTTGGCAAGTAGTCCCTGTCATTGCAGAGGGCCAAATCAACTTTCCCAGGCTTCAAGCACCCTGAAATGATCCAAGTTCTGCAGATCTGGCCATCTGTGCTTGGAAATCCTCAGTTCCCCTAATACCTGGAATTTTTACAATAAGAAAGATACTATGTTCTAGCTTAAAAATCATAAGGAAGACATGAATTATTTGCCCTGAGCAAGGCAAATAACTGAACAATTTTATGTCACTGAGACCGTCACTAGCAATTGGGGTCTTTTATACATCAAATTACTGAGCAGCTGAATGTGAAGACTGCATTTTGTCATTTGAGAGCCTGAAAGGGTTAATTGCTCTCATTTTCTTGGTCTGTACCCTTATTTATGCCCAGTCTAGGTTGTGCCAACACAATTTCTATGGAGATGATCCCTTTTGATCCAGTCTTCTCTCTTTGTTAGGAGGGAAAGGGAGAGTGGCAGCATATGACTGACTGTGTTTGGGAAATAATGGCAAATATGTCCCTCACTCTTTGCAGTGGCTTCCAGTGCTTCCCCAAGCTCATCTTAGTGACTTTTAAAATATGGCATTGCGTTTGTTTTAAGAGCACAATATGCAAAATTAAGTCCTTGTTAATTCTGTTGTTTAGTGGGGATGGAGGGCTCTCAGGGTGAAGGCAGAGCTGCTAGATAAAAAGGGCTGGAGGGTAAGAGGGTTGTTTCCCTGACTGGTCCAAGTGTTTGACCCTCTGGGCGCATTGCATGGCCTGCCTCTTCTCCCTATTCAGTGGGCAGGGGCATTTGGAGAAGCTGCCTATTAAAGCTTGATCGATTGGTGGGTGCAGAAAATCCATCAATTGCTATAATGGCCATTTTTGTGTACGGTTTATTAGGACACAACCATACCTGTACCTCAAAGAGATGGAAGAAGTATCTTTTATTTAAATATTAAAATATTTTAGACACCCAAATGAATGTTTGTTGGCTTAGGTTAGCCTGACTCTTTCCAGAGCTGCAGAGAGTGAGACTCTCCTTCAGAGGAAGGACCCCGCCCCCCCCCACCTCACTCTGCCCAGCGTCTGGGAGGCTGTGATTGCATTTTCGTGAATAAATCCTGAGTGAGTGAGTAGTGGTACTTTCCCGTTTATTTGGAAATCAGTGTGGAAAAACAAACAAACAAACAAGCTATTTGCTTCACAACAAAACACATGAAAATGAACTGCTGCTCGTACCCAAATGCAGTTAATTGCATGCACGGTTTAATTTTATTCTTTAAAATTAGGCTTAAGGTTGAGTCTCTATCTAGGCAAAGGAAAATAAAAGCCGAGAAAGATGGCACAGATAGCTAAAGAAATACTGCTGGCTCCAATGTAAATATGTTTGTGGTTTGCAAGAGACCTGCCAGTCAAGCAGCTGTGGGAGGTAACAGGGGAGAACGCATGAGAGGAAAAAGTCTTGTGGCAACAGTAGCCAGTTTCATTATGGCCACTGCCAGACTGTGAAACAACTCTGGGGGCTTGAAATCCTATTGCCTATTAAAACTGGGCATGACAGCTCTTTTTTATGCTTCACCAACCAGAGATGGAACAGTGTCCTAGGGGAAATAAGGAAAAATATTTATTACAAGTGTTTAACACCTTTTAGTACAAAACAACCCTAATATGCAGCACTCAAGGATAATTCATGCCAGCACATGTAAAACCAAGGGAAATTGTTTATCAGCTCAATAATTTGGTCAGAGCTTTTAAAGGAAGAGATGATGCTCCAGTCAAAACCGTAAGGCCAGATTTCTCTGAAGTGGAGGGACTTTAGATTTTTTTTTAATATTATTTTTACAATTTCTCAGTAATCCACACAAGGCTCTGACAACACACCCACCCCAGGGGCTGCATGCCTACCTGACTCGGGCTGAAGTCTGGCCACTCAGACTGGGGGTTTACCTGCCCCCTCATGCACGGCAGTAGTTGCTGGCATATTTAAGAAAGCCACAGGAGAGTCAGGGTTGGATCTTGAACAACACACAAGACAGAGGTTTAAACTGCTTCAAAGGCTTATCTGAAAACCAGAGCTTGTCTCACACTGCGCACAGTCTGGAAGCATAGGATACTCGAGTCAAGGGGTGTATTTAGAATCTTTCCTGATGAAATGTGTGTTTGGAAGCGGTATAATATAAAAGGAGCTTCACTGCTTTCTTACACCAACATATGCATTGTGACTTCCCAGCTTCGGGAGAAAGCTGAGAAGTCACAGCCGGGATCTCGGGATGGGGGAAGCTCCACCACTCACTGAGCGCCTCAGGGAAAAATCTCGAGCACTTTCAAAAGGCTGAGCCCAAATCTACTCCTGCTCCGCGTCCCCACTTTATAGGGAGCGAAATGGAGATGCGGGGTGGTGGCCCCATCTCCCCAGGTGACCACTGCAGAGCTGGGAACAGCTTCCGCTCCTCCAGCCGCACGCGTTACTCATTAACGCCCGGTAACTCGTTAACAGCCCGCACACGGGGGTCCTGCGCGGCCGTCCCAAAGCCCCCGGGTTACGTTGCACAATCCACAAGCTGCTGCCCTGCCAGTTTTATCTCCTAGCTGGAATCTTGCTTCCTGGCATCCTTTTGCATCTTTGCGAGTGGCCGGAGCCAATGTGTCAAAATACTGTTTACCCGGCCATTTGCTTTCCCAGAACATGGGGGGAACCGCGGAGGGATTGGAGAAGCCCATCCATGGCAAGGATGTCCACCTGCCCCTGAGTCAGGTTTCTCTCTCCCATCAGGAAGAGCCTGCTACTTAAATGGTGTTTCTGTCCTTCCAGAAATTTTCGGAGTGTTCAGCAGCCTTTAACGGGGCCACGGCCGGATGCTGGTGGCGGCACAGGGTGGCTGACCCAGCGATGGCAGGGAAAGAAAAGGTCGAGGTGTGCCATGGTGGAGGCAAGGGGAAAACCCAGCTCTGCCAGAAAATGATCCTGTGCAAAGGCCGGGCAGATGGGTGCTGCCTGAGGCCACAGAAACTGCTCCCTGCTCAGGGCAAAGGGACCCAAAGCCGGTGACAAAAGGCACCCAGGGAGTGCTGGAGGACAGCAGTGGCAGAAAGGATCTGGACCTCTCCCCCCACAGCAGTGGGGTGAAGCTGATGCTCAGTGGAAGACATCCCTGCCCTTCACACAGCTCCCTCCCTGTATTTCCAGATTTCAGTACCCTTCTCACATCTCTTTGGAGGAGGGGAGTGAACAGGGGTGACCGTGGCTTTGACAAGGTGACCATGGCAGCAGCCCCAGCAAGTAGGCATGTATGCTGTCGCCAGCAAGACAGTAGCCCAGTGATTCTGGGTGTAGTGTTACATCACTTGCAAAATTCAGGATTTGTCCAAAACATGGTACTCTTTCTATAAAGACAATATCAGTAATATATAATAACTATTATTTTATTGTTAATGTTAAGGAACTTTGTTATTCCGTAAATATAAATAAAGTGTAGTTATCCTTAATCTGATTTCAAATGACCTGAAAAGAGGATCAAAAAAGTGCAAGATAGATGTACAACAAGGGAGAAAATGGTGAGTGGGGGAAGAGGGGTGAGTGTTGACTGTAAAAGAAAGAAAATTATCCCAATTCTAGCACTGCTGGAAAAACGTGAAAGTTATTGCTGCACAAAGAACCTCTTGAACTGCTCTGCCTTCCAAAATTTCTACTGCACTCTCTGCAGTTACTTGTGTATGGCAGAAGCAGCATCTTTGTATTATATGAACAGTCTGCTTCATAATCAAATACCATCTGTCGCTACATCTGAACTTGTTTTCAACATCTGTGCGTTCTGGTCTTAACAAAGCTTTAAAAACTAATTCAAAAACTTTCACAGATCACTGACTAAATATGTACATTTACCATCTTTCATATTGGTTTAAAATATTTCTTCTATAGCTGCATCCCCTTGGCTGCGAATAGTTAAGATGTATACACTGAGTTGCTTTATTAAGCTTATTTTCTAATGGCCTTGGGTAGCCAAGTGCAAAAGAGGGACACTTGCTCAGGCACCGAGAGGACCCATCATATTCTTTCTTGGTGCCAATACAGTCCCTTTCTGCCAATGAGAAACCTGAAAGTTGATCAGCTACCATACCCCAATTACTCAAAATGACACTACAGATAAAACTGCAACCAAGGGGAGAATCAACTGTATGGCTTATATGCTGCTAAAGTGTGTCTGAACAAATGGTGAAGTAAAATCATGAGAGCTCTCAGGAGGATAAGTACATAGTTACTTTGCACATGCTTCAGAAATGTGAAGTACATCTTTACAGAACTTTTGGCCAACCCCCTGGCAGATGTTGACCAGTTTTGCTTATGTATACATCAGTTGCAGAACACTAAAACAGAGATTGGAAATTTTAATTTAGTCAAGGCAGTTGGGCTAAAATGATGGCTTTTGTTGAAACCATTAAATAGAGCTGCCTAATGAAGTACAGTACAGCACTGGCAAACTGAGCCCTGATGAGATGCAGCAGCTTCCAAACTGCAGCCCTGCAAAAGGGAAGGAGGAAGCTTGCAAGTCTTTAACTAAAGTGGAATGGCGACAGCCCTTGTAAAGCTGTGTTTGATTTTGTGTTTGAGGGCAGATGCACTTGTATATTATCGCCCTGACATTTTAACCATTAGTTGGAAATGTGCCGTTGCAGTTCCTGCCATATATTTCTCAATCCTATTTGTTAGAAAGTGAGCTAATAGACGGTGTGATGAAGTGATCATAAATTCACTTGCAAAGGGCATTTGGGTTCAGAGCCTAAAGACTGAATATGGCAAATTCTTAGGCATGGGGAAGAAGGTGGGGGCCAGGAGGGTCATTCTCACTGATGGGTTCAGTGATTGATTCCACTACAGAACTATATTTGCCCTTTACTTGGCTGTTTAACACAGAATAGCTATAATAGGTTCCCGATCCATTATTCCTCTTCTTCCTGGGGTCACTATGAAGTGAAAGAAAATATAACCTTGGCTGTGATAAAATAAACTTTAGCATTATCAAGTGTTTGGAAATTGGAAGGTGTCTGGTTGCTTTATATAGGATAGACACAAACATACACACACACACCCACACCTACACACACAAACGGTTATAATATAATCCTCTGTGCTGCCTCTGACAAATGGTTATTACCATTCGGTATTGTTTTTTTGTTCATGCAATAATATGATGCCATGCAAGTCCAGACAGCCTTGAAATTCTTTTTATTATACATAGCCTTCCAAAAATCACGTGCAGAATGGTGGTCTTAATGGTGATTAACAGCATTTTTTTAAAGATAGGTGGCTTAGAACAAAATTTGCTTTGAGAGAGAAAAAAATTATCTGAAAGGCAAGATGAAAATGAGTGTTCTAGCACAGGGCAGCCCCAAAATATTTTCAATAATTAGAAGAGACTTATGTTCCATTTCACTGTTTTATATGTTATATAGCATAGAGCAAGTGCCACTGTAGTTAAGCATTTGTCAGCATTTCCCTTGTAAATCCTCGTTTTCCAGAGGGTTGCTATAACTTGCCAATTTCAAATCACACTGGGCTAACACTCAGTATCCACATTGTCAGCCCAGATGCAAATTTTTGTTGTTTTTATTACCAAAAATGAAATCAAGTGAAGCTGCTGGTTTTTAGTTCATGGCAAAAGATGATGGTTGGGAAGTGGGGGATGGTGGTGGCTTGTTTGCTTTTTTTTTTTTCACCCAGTTGCTCCTAGTTGGGATTTTGTTGCTGCAATGGTCTGATTCAAATGGATTTGTTTTGAAAGGGACACGAATGTTTTATTTTTTTTGTACACTCCAAAAAATAAGTGACACATAGAGGGTTCAGGGAGAGAAGAGGGCAGCATTCTTATGTTGGACAACTTACTCCCAGCCAGGCAGTTGGTATGCAGGGGTACTCCTGCTAACCCCATTCTAGGCTTGGGTTCTGCATCATAAAGGCCTTAACATGCTAATAAATGTCCATTAAGCAACTGACTCCTGCAAGAAAACACAAAATTAGTTGACTCAGCTGGAGCAACTCCTATGGAGCACAGGGTCAAACCCATGTCCCCTCCTCCTAGACTTTGGGGCCAACTTCTGGGATCCTTACAGGACCATGTAAACAGAACCACAAAGAAGGGGCCAATCCTTCTTCAAAACATACATGATCCCACAGTGGGCACAGGAGAGCACAGACCTTCGGGGCCGCAGTCCCAAATGTCCTCTCCTTGGCAATCGAGCAGAGGGGTGCCTCCTCCACTTCTAAGTAATTAAAATTATTTTTCCAACCTAAAAAAAAAATTCTGAAGCGTTGCTGTTCTCTTATTGATTGAGTCTTTTACTATTTAACTCCTGATTCATTTTTTATACTGGAAAAAGCTGTACTGAGATGTTCTTGGCTGCTTTCCTCTGTGGGTGTACCCTCCACCCCTGTGAGGCATAAGCATGTGAATCCAGACTAAAATCATAATTACATCAGTGCAGGAGTATATTGTAAATGAAGAAACAAACCTAAGGTCAAAGGTTTACATTGAGGAGGATTGGACTTGTAGACGTTTACAAATCTAGATGTTTTCTGCAAGTAAAGAAATAGGGAGCCCCTGGGTGAGCAGTTGTTACCAGCTCTAGAGAGGCTAAAACCTGGTAATACCACACTCCAGCTGCCCAGAGAAAGACATATTAGAGAATATGTTCATCTCACTTGGAAGATACCCACAAATCCTGTAGTACTTTTAAATCAGCTGATGTGACTTGCAGAACTGCCAGCTCGGGAGTTTATCTTGCTGGGCAGGTTGGGGTGTGGCTGGTGATATTTTTGGTGCTCC
>VWZV01001629.1:163999-227092 GCA_013397155.1 Irena cyanogastra | reverse complement strand
CCCCAGCAAGTAGGCATGTATGCTGTCCCCAGCAAGACAGCAGCCCAGTGATTCTGGGTGTAGTGTTACATCACTTGCAAAATTCAGGATTTGTCCAAAACATGGTACTCTTTCTATAAAGACAATATCAGTAATATATAATAACTATTATTTTATTGTTAATGTTAAGGAACTTTGTTATTCCGTAAATATAAATAAAGTGTAGTTATCCTTAATCTGATTTCAAATGACCTGAAAAGAGGATCAAAAAAGTGCAAGATAGATGTACAACAAGGGAGAAAATGGTGAGTGGGGGAAGAGGGGTGAGTGTTGACTGTAAAAGAAAGAAAATTATCCCAATTCTAGCACTGCTGGAAAAACGTGAAAGTTATTGCTGCACAAAGAACCTCTTGAACTGCTCTGCCTTCCAAAATTTCTACTGCACTCTCTGCAGTTACTTGTGTATGGCAGAAGCAGCATCTTTGTATTATATGAACAGTCTGCTTCATAATCAAATACCATCTGTCGCTACATCTGAACTTGTTTTCAACATCTGTGCGTTCTGGTCTTAACAAAGCTTTAAAAACTAATTCAAAAACTTTCACAGATCACTGACTAAATATGTACATTTACCATCTTTCATATTGGTTTAAAATATTTCTTCTATAGCTGCATCCCCTTGGCTGCGAATAGTTAAGATGTATACACTGAGTTGCTTTATTAAGCTTATTTTCTAATGGCCTTGGGTAGCCAAGTGCAAAAGAGGGACACTTGCTCAGGCACCGAGAGGACCCATCATATTCTTTCTTGGTGCCAATACAGTCCCTTTCTGCCAATGAGAAACCTGAAAGTTGATCAGCTACCATACCCCAATTACTCAAAATGACACTACAGATAAAACTGCAACCAAGGGGAGAATCAACTGTATGGCTTATATGCTGCTAAAGTGTGTCTGAACAAATGGTGAAGTAAAATCATGAGAGCTCTCAGGAGGATAAGTACATAGTTACTTTGCACATGCTTCAGAAATGTGAAGTACATCTTTACAGAACTTTTGGCCAACCCCCTGGCAGATGTTGACCAGTTTTGCTTATGTATACATCAGTTGCAGAACACTAAAACAGAGATTGGAAATTTTAATTTAGTCAAGGCAGTTGGGCTAAAATGATGGCTTTTGTTGAAACCATTAAATAGAGCTGCCTAATGAAGTACAGTACAGCACTGGCAAACTGAGCCCTGATGAGATGCAGCAGCTTCCAAACTGCAGCCCTGCAAAAGGGAAGGAGGAAGCTTGCAAGTCTTTAACTAAAGTGGAATGGCGACAGCCCTTGTAAAGCTGTGTTTGATTTTGTGTTTGAGGGCAGATGCACTTGTATATTATCGCCCTGACATTTTAACCATTAGTTGGAAATGTGCCGTTGCAGTTCCTGCCATATATTTCTCAATCCTATTTGTTAGAAAGTGAGCTAATAGACGGTGTGATGAAGTGATCATAAATTCACTTGCAAAGGGCATTTGGGTTCAGAGCCTAAAGACTGAATATGGCAAATTCTTAGGCATGGGGAAGAAGGTGGGGGCCAGGAGGGTCATTCTCACTGATGGGTTCAGTGATTGATTCCACTACAGAACTATATTTGCCCTTTACTTGGCTGTTTAACACAGAATAGCTATAATAGGTTCCCGATCCATTATTCCTCTTCTTCCTGGGGTCACTATGAAGTGAAAGAAAATATAACCTTGGCTGTGATAAAATAAACTTTAGCATTATCAAGTGTTTGGAAATTGGAAGGTGTCTGGTTGCTTTATATAGGATAGACACAAACATACACACACACACCCACACCTACACACACAAACGGTTATAATATAATCCTCTGTGCTGCCTCTGACAAATGGTTATTACCATTCGGTATTGTTTTTTTGTTCATGCAATAATATGATGCCATGCAAGTCCAGACAGCCTTGAAATTCTTTTTATTATACATAGCCTTCCAAAAATCACGTGCAGAATGGTGGTCTTAATGGTGATTAACAGCATTTTTTTAAAGATAGGTGGCTTAGAACAAAATTTGCTTTGAGAGAGAAAAAAATTATCTGAAAGGCAAGATGAAAATGAGTGTTCTAGCACAGGGCAGCCCCAAAATATTTTCAATAATTAGAAGAGACTTATGTTCCATTTCACTGTTTTATATGTTATATAGCATAGAGCAAGTGCCACTGTAGTTAAGCATTTGTCAGCATTTCCCTTGTAAATCCTCGTTTTCCAGAGGGTTGCTATAACTTGCCAATTTCAAATCACACTGGGCTAACACTCAGTATCCACATTGTCAGCCCAGATGCAAATTTTTGTTGTTTTTATTACCAAAAATGAAATCAAGTGAAGCTGCTGGTTTTTAGTTCATGGCAAAAGATGATGGTTGGGAAGTGGGGGATGGTGGTGGCTTGTTTGCTTTTTTTTTTTCACCCAGTTGCTCCTAGTTGGGATTTTGTTGCTGCAATGGTCTGATTCAAATGGATTTGTTTTGAAAGGGACACGAATGTTTTATTTTTTTTGTACACTCCAAAAAATAAGTGACACATAGAGGGTTCAGGGAGAGAAGAGGGCAGCATTCTTATGTTGGACAACTTACTCCCAGCCAGGCAGTTGGTATGCAGGGGTACTCCTGCTAACCCCATTCTAGGCTTGGGTTCTGCATCATAAAGGCCTTAACATGCTAATAAATGTCCATTAAGCAACTGACTCCTGCAAGAAAACACAAAATTAGTTGACTCAGCTGGAGCAACTCCTATGGAGCACAGGGTCAAACCCATGTCCCCTCCTCCTAGACTTTGGGGCCAACTTCTGGGATCCTTACAGGACCATGTAAACAGAACCACAAAGAAGGGGCCAATCCTTCTTCAAAACATACATGATCCCACAGTGGGCACAGGAGAGCACAGACCTTCGGGGCCGCAGTCCCAAATGTCCTCTCCTTGGCAATCGAGCAGAGGGGTGCCTCCTCCACTTCTAAGTAATTAAAATTATTTTTCCAACCTAAAAAAAAAATTCTGAAGCGTTGCTGTTCTCTTATTGATTGAGTCTTTTACTATTTAACTCCTGATTCATTTTTTATACTGGAAAAAGCTGTACTGAGATGTTCTTGGCTGCTTTCCTCTGTGGGTGTACCCTCCACCCCTGTGAGGCATAAGCATGTGAATCCAGACTAAAATCATAATTACATCAGTGCAGGAGTATATTGTAAATGAAGAAACAAACCTAAGGTCAAAGGTTTACATTGAGGAGGATTGGACTTGTAGACGTTTACAAATCTAGATGTTTTCTGCAAGTAAAGAAATAGGGAGCCCCTGGGTGAGCAGTTGTTACCAGCTCTAGAGAGGCTAAAACCTGGTAATACCACACTCCAGCTGCCCAGAGAAAGACATATTAGAGAATATGTTCATCTCACTTGGAAGATACCCACAAATCCTGTAGTACTTTTAAATCAGCTGATGTGACTTGCAGAGCTGCCAGCTCGGGAGTTTATCTTGCTGGGCAGGTTGGGGTGTGGCTGGTGATATTTTTGGTGCTCCGGACTGAGAGACCAAGGTCAGCAAAAGAGACTATGACATTAGTAGTGTTACATCAGCTTACATCAGGTGAGGTTTCAATCTGTGCACAGGTTATCTTTATAAGCCATTGCTCAGGTACCTCCTCCAAGATCTGCACTAATCAGAGCTACCCCATACACCACTTCAGCATAGAAAACAAGGGCTGTATTAGTCACAAACTGTTTTCCCCACCTGGAAAAATTCTTGGGTAGATTCCACTTGAAAACAAAGGGCAATTCCCTTCCTATTTAGTGTTAAGTCAGAATGCCACTTTTATTCTATATCCAAGCCCCAAATTTCCATATATTGATTCCACCACAAAATTCAAGCTTCAAGCTCAGAGGACCCCAGCTAAATGTCAAGATATTTCCACACAAAAGAAAAACTGCATTTGCCCTCTATGTAAGGCACACAGCAGATAAAACCAATAATGCCTTATCTCTTCCCATGACTTCCTAGCCAGGAGCAGCAGCAATATATATTAAGATATCAATTGACTGTTTATAGGATTAAGTAAGGAATAGCTGAAATCAGTCCTTGCTTTTATTTGAGTTTAATTCATCCAGTCAGAGATCTGTGTGGTAACCACCTATAATAAAGTAATAATAGCAATAATAATAGAGCTTTGCACTTTTACTACATTTTCCACTGAAAGTTATCTGTGTGCTTCATAAACATTACTCTTGCATCCATTCCTTCAATTCCTCCACTTTCTCCTCATCTTTATCTGTAGAATCTGCAGTAATATGATAGCATGGATGGCCTTACAAATAAACTAAGGCAAGCTGTTATTTCAGTGAAATATAGAAAGAGTAAGGCAAAGTTATGTGAAAAATATGAGGGAAATTCAGTAGACTAGAGACAGTATATATTCATTTTGCTAACATATTATGTGCTCAGTTAAGAATAAAAGAAAATCCATTCATTCTGCTAGGTTCACTGATATTCTTGCATTAAAGGAACATAAATCAACATGCACAACTCAGCATGTCAGGTTTCTGAGACATAAAATGAAGACGAAGAAAAATACCAGTGGAGAAAGTTTGGAAAGACACAGGTTTTGTGTCTTTAGAACAATAATATTTTCTAAAATCTCAGTCTTATGAACATATATTTCACATGTGAGTAAGTCACAGCATTGAAAAGTGGCAGGATATATAGGCATGTGGTTGCAATTTGAAACTCAGAACAGCAGGGCTCCCTTCTTCTAGGGTTATAGGGCAGCCAGCTCACTAAGCACAGTTATGAGACAAATAAGAAATACTAACAAATACTGACACAGGTACTGTGTCTTGAACGGACTTCTGAATAAGGAAAGAAGATGCTATTTTCTTCTGGAAATTCATCCTTGGAATCTTAGCCTGTCTCTGGTAGAAAACTTCCTAGAGTGAAACTCTCTCCAAGTGGATAGCAACACAAAGCCCATCTAGCACTAAGCTTGTGGTAATGGCTTCTTCTATTTCAGTGCTTTAAGGTAAAGTGAAAGGTAAACAAAATTTAAAAGACAAGAACAACACCTGACAATGCATAAAGTTATGCAAGTAGGCAGATTTGGGAGAAAAATGCACAGTAAAGAGGAGTTCTGTAAATGGAAAGGGCTTCTAAGCAGGAAAATCCCAATGTTCCCCCAGTATCAGAGGCCTTTCTCCTCTTGCACTTCGTTAGGTTTGAAGATTGTCTCCACAAACAAGCTGGTCCCTCTATGACTAAGTAGCCATTTCCATTGCTGGGCAAATCCAAGTTTTAATTGAGCACAGAGAAATACTGGGAGAAGCATGGATAGCAGAGGCAAAGGGAACAGGCAGTGGACTCCAATGGAGGACCAGGACAAATAAGAGAACTGTGGTCTGTGCCTCAACTTCTCTATCCATAAAATACCAGCAGTAGTAAGTATCTTCCTGTGCTGAGTGTATTGAGAGGAGCTCTGTGTGTAAACTTCAAAACTACTTCCAGCTATTAACCCCTCAGTAATTTCATCCTGCCCTCCCCCTTTTCTCAGTATGACAGTGACTGCAGCACTTGCCCAGTAATTTGATATTTTTGTGCCTCAAATTCACTGGTATTTAATTTTTATATCATTCTCAGAACCTATCACATATTTGTTTTGATTTATTCAATATTGATCCTTTCTCTGACTTTCGAGCAGCTATCACCTTCCCCACCCGTTCCCAGGGAATCTGCCAAGCCAGCAGTTTGCGATTTTGTCATAATGCATGTGTTTCATTTGCCAAGTGGCTGTCACAAGCATCTCACAAATGTTACATCCCCTCTTTTTATTCACACATTCTGTATATTCAGTGTTCCCAGAGATGGGCTCTTCTTGTGTGGAGAAGCAAGGCTTTTTGTATCAGTTTGCAGGATACAAATCTAAACCTGTTTTAGCAGAGAAAGAGGAGCTTTATTTTTGCTGGATTTGAATAAATGCTCTTATCTGGTTTTCCACAATACACTATGCACACGAGAGCAGAAAAAAGCTGACTGAGGCAAACCCAGGGCCACATTTTCTGAAGTGTCGAGGTGGCTTCAGCAGGTTTCACTTTGTTAACAGTCGCTTGCATTTTGCTTGCTCATGGTACACAAGCATGTCCCCATTTCAGAAAATCAGTGTAAAATATTCCAAACTGCTTTCCCAAATCTGTTCTTTGTCAGTTCTATGTCTCACTGCTGAGAGTCTTCTATAGCATGGCCATGAAAAGAAGGCCAAATTTCACCAGTCTAAACATTTTACTTCTAGTAGTAACCTTCTTCCAAGGAAGCCCATAAAGGAAAGCCCATACCAAGCTATGTTAAGAACACAACCAGCGGATCAACTGAAGTTTTCATTCCCTTCTATTTAGGCCCATCTGAGGCATCACCTCTCTCAACTCACAAGTCAAAGAGGATATTGAGAAACTGGAAAGGTCCCAGCAGAAGGAGACCAGGATCATGAGAGTTGCACATGGGACTCAGCACATGAGAGTTGAAGAAAGATTGAAGCAACTGGTCTTATTTAAGAAGGTGAAGGGAAGGCTGGGAAGGGAGGTCTCTAGTCAATATTTGAAGAGTAGTCACAAAGTCAGTGTTGGAAGGGTAGTCACAAGGACAACTGAGCTGCTTTTCTTGGGAGTGACAGACAGTAAAACAAGGAGCAATAACTGATGCCTAAAGATTTTNTACTAATTAATTAAACTTATAAAATGGTGATAATCTGATGCCATGAGTGTGCACCTGAAAGATTCATTAAAGAACTGCTCTTTATATCAACTACTTTAATGTTTGGAAAGTTTTTCTTTTGATTCCAGGCAATATAACCATGAGCTGTGGCCCAAAAGATTCAGAATGGACAATAAGGAACACTTACTCACTAGAGGAGTAAGTTCCTAGTGCAGGAACAAGCTACCCAAGAGCTGGTATCTCAGTCCATGGAGGCTTTCAAGACTCATCAAGAAAAAAAAACCCAAAAAACAGATGTGACATTATCTGGCCAGTTACTAATAGCTGCGCACTGAGCCAGAGGCTGAACAAGATGATCCCCAGGAGGTCCCTTACATTTCATACTTCTATGGTCAAAAAGTGTTCTGAAAGTTCAAAGGAACTTTTCAAGGAGCCCTCTGAGGGCATACACGTATACACACTAACAGAGGGAGAAATCAAACAGGCTTCCAATACAGCTTCTCAAGATATTCTGCCATCAAAGTCAAGCTCCTGTGATCTCCACAGGCATTTGAGACATGAAGAAGGGTAGAATATAGAAGTTTGAGAAAAATAGTCCCTGTGTTGTTTATTCTCAAGTTTTCAGTCTTACCCCTATAAAGTTCTTGTACCACTTGGGAAACCCCCAGCTTTCTGCACAAGAAACTGACTGCTTCCTCCTAGTTATTCCCTAAACCATTTCTTTTCTCTAAACTGTTTTCCCTTCTTGTGAGCTTGCATTCTTCCTAATTCCACATCCTGACATTATTTGGGTTTTGTCTCTATTCTCTCAGGAACATGCCATCTTGTGTAAACCCAAGATCTGCCTCCTTATCTCCAGTAATTTCCACGCTCAGCAGCCTCAAAAATAACTGGTTAATTAGAGGCATATGCTTGGAGGCTGTGTCCATTTCCACAGTTTGTGCTGTGTCACTCAGGGGAAACAATGGTGGAAAAATCTACCCTTTACTATGGAGAAATACCTTTTGTTTGTCATACCACCGCAGGCAGCTTACAAAGTAAAAGATGATTTTGCACAGGTAAATTCAGAGATGGGGCAGACTTTTGCATGGATTCTTTTCAGTCAGCATTTTGCTGCATTACCATTTCTGCTATCGCGTCCAGTGTCACTGGGGAACAGTTCAGCATAAACACCTCCTGAGGAACTGTTCCAGAGCCTAATGCCAACCTGAGACAGCTGCTGATGCTGAACAACATCATCAAGGGCCCACTGTCCCTTCCTGCCACTCCTACTCCTTCACTACCAGTGAAAGAACTATGAAAAGACCAAGAGCTGGTGTACAGCCAACAAGAACTAAAGATCTTGCAGCTGGTTGTACCACCTGTGCCTTGTGAAATTCCAGCCAAAACAACGTCCCCTCCCTCCCCTCAGATAACCCCTTTATTAGAGAGAAAGGCATCCCATTTGATAACTTTATGAGCGGGAGGGGCACGTGCACAGCAGCAGGTAGGGAAGGCAGCCGCTCCTGCGGTCACCAGCAGCGGTGGGCGACTGCTTGCCTGTCTTTTGTGGGTGTGCCGGGCCTCTCGGGGTGAGCTGTGCTGCACGTTCACATTCACACGCAGTGTGCAAGCCACATTGTGCCAGATATATATAGCTGCTCAATGCCACCCTGCTGAGCCAGTGCCAGGATGGATCACGTGGTGCTGGCTTTATTTGGGCTGGTTTGAGGGAGATGTACAGAATCCACGAGTGAAAGCGCTGACACATGTGACTCTGACACAAAAGGAAGAATCCTTCACTTAGGGCCATAGAGCAAGTCCAGTGTTCTGGATTCCCCCATTAATATCAAAGGGCACTATACATGAGTAGTCAGAGCACATTGTCCTAGGGCACGTTCTGCCACGCAGTTCTGAGGGGAAAATTTTGCTTGAAGAATGCTAGAAATGGGTCTATAGCCATTAGTTGATAACATTCTTCAAGCATCAAAGTATTAGACCTATTTGGTTTTATCCTTCACTAGCAACTAATGTTTTGGTTAATAATGTTTATTTTGACTGGACTAGAAATGGCAGAGAAACAGTTAAGATGGAAATTATGCATCTTCAGTCCATCTCAGTCACATATTTATTTCAATTTGTGTGTTTTCACATGTGGCATGAGCTTACACTTTTGTCCTGCTTGTGTTTAGATTCAATAGATTCAATCCCTGTTTAGATTCAATACTGGTGGATGCTAGAGAGAAAAGGACCCTAAATAAGCATGTCTGGATACAACCAGAGGATTAGTTGCTGTGATTAGTGCATGCCCTGGTGACTAATGAGAGAGGTGAGACCTTACTTTTCATGAGTGCTTGGTCTAAAGGGAGGCTCCTGTTGCCAGCAGTAGCCCTGCCTTCAAACACATAACTGACCAGCTTTGACTCTACACAACGAAGGGCAGCAGCATTCTTATCTAGTGGCTCATTAGAAAATATCAGCATTTCAGCTTTTTTATCCAATTAAAAACATCTGGCACTAGAGTGATCCAGCTGGCAGCCCATGGCTCCATACCTAAGTTGTGGAATGGCTGCAGCCGTGGTTGCCTCAGCAGAGAACGAGAGCAGCTGCTAGAGCAGTGCTGAAGGCTGAGCACCTCTGCTGCTTCCCTGCCTAGCTGAGGGTTTCTCAACATCCCCTGGAGGCAAGACTGCTGCCCTGTGCACAGCTGGAGGCTCAGAGGATGGGCATCTCTTCCTCCTGACGTACAGCAGGGAAACATGGGCTAGGGGCAGGAGTGCCAGCTTCTCTACTCAGAAGTTTGGGATTTGTCCTGAATGGAGCAGCTAGAAATCTACTGTTTATTTGATGCCAATCTCCTATTGAGGGTCACCCAACATTGTCCTGGAAGCACTGGGAACATTTTAAAATAATCTTTCAAGACAGAAACTGCTTGGCAGGAGGATTTCGTTTTGCATACTTAGTTCTCTTTAGCAATTTCTGCCACAGAATTTGTACTCTTCCCTATTGACTCCTCAGAGTGGTACTGAGAGGAAATACACCTTGACCTTCACCAAAATGAGAAGTACCATTAATACAAGTCCTATTCTTTCTCTGCTTTCCTCACAGAGTTAAGTGAGGTACAGGAATCATCAAATTAAATGGCTGGGTCAGCTTAATGTAATAAATCTATTAGTTCATATCATCATATATTTGATTTATACTACCCCAGACAATTACTAGCATGTCATTTCTTTGTTTAGGGATTTTTAATTTGAAAGTGTTCTAATCCTTAGTGTCAGCTGTTCCTGGTGGGTGATGACATATCTACTGTGAGTGAAACATTCTGATGACATATAGAGTGTAGGAATCAAATGTCATAAGCATAAATATTTAAGCAATAAGACATGACAGGTAGAGCATTTCTTGGCGATTATCACACACCTCGGGTGGTGTTATGACGAGGCATTTGTCCAAAGGCCAACTGACTTTAACACACTAAAAGCAGCATGATTGCCTGGAAACGTGCTACTTGAAGTGTCTTATTGACATTTTCCCCTTCTCTTGATGATTTCTTCATTTTCCAATGGGAGGTCCAAGGAATTATCATTTCCTTCCTTCAAGACAGGGAAAGATTATATCTTCAAAAGATCTGAGCACCGAAAGCTACATAGAAAGGGAGCCTGAGAGAAGATGGACCTAAACGTTAATAGACGACATTCACTACCCACAAATGGGCAGTGAATTCATAATCTGAATATGGCTTTCAAACAGCAAGTCTGTCATTTCCAACCATAAGTGCTTTCTGAACCAAGAAGGCACAGTCAGCATGGCAATGAGGAGCTTAAGAAATATCTTAAGCAACATATAAGCTGCAGACAACTTTTGAGGAGAAAACATCACATCATCTTCACTTAGAAGATGCTTTCTGTAGCTCCTTTTTCTGGTTTAATAGCATTACCTTTTCTGTGAGTGTTATAAGACTATGCTGTGAAAAACAGAGGGGTTAGTCTCGATTGAAAGCATATCAAATACATATTTAGTCCTCAAAGTTAGAGCTTCAGTTCAGTCATCCAGTACTGCCAAAAACCATACTGAGATAAACCAGCCCAGTGCCACTACAAGCAACTAGACCATTCACACCTCTGGAGCTCAAGTCTCAGGATTTGTTTCATTTCTGTCTGAACTGGGTGATGTTAAATAGAACACTATACACAAAAATAAATGTTGTGAACCTTCAATGTCTCCAGTAATTTTTACCTATTTGCTTGCTGTGAAAGACAGAAAACATACGGAGGAATTTGCCAATTTGGCCGGATCTGCACCATCCATGGTGATTTCTGCTGTGATCACAATACCTCGCCTTTTTGCATAAATACTTGGCTGGGCTTAATACAAATAGGTGGAAGAATATATATATATACACATCTAGTGCACCTCACTGAGGAAAACAATGGGCCACATTCGTAGTATGAAATTAAGAGTTGCAATGCAAATTTTAGGCATAACTGACTCCCTCAGCAATTCAGTTCTTTGGCAATGTGCAAGCAGAGCCTGGTTTTAATTTCACAGATATCTAAATCATGCTTAAATTTTGTTTTTGGATTGGAAGGAAAATGCCACATCTTTTTCTTTTACCTCCACCAACCACAGAGCTCACTGAAATAATAATGAGTAAGGGCAGTAGCCATGACAGTATTTTCTTGCTCCAGATGAGACACTGATGTTTCTGTGGATGACTTTCTGCCTAGTACTAAGGTGAACCCCTTTTTTTTTGTGAAGAAAGAACCATTCTCTCTGATCTGCCTGCAAATCTCCCACTCTTCCTTCCTCAGCTGTAACTCCACATCAGCTTCAGCACCAAGGCTCAGGTTTGTTCCTCAGCCTACAAAATCCAGCAGTAGCACTCAGTAGCATTTAACATTCAAATCACAGGAAGGCTGACAGGACCATCTCACGCAATAAAGTAACAGAAAAAATTCAGAGATGGAAAAGACAGCAGCGAAGTTTTCTTTGTGATCATTGTTTAACACTGTAAGTAATGAAATATTAATGAAAGTATGCTACTTTCGTTTTGTAAGCAATTTAATTCAATTAAAAATAAATGGATCTCCTTGGCTCAGTAGATATACTGATATTCAGCACTGCCCTTAACTTAGATTCAACAGCACTTAAACCCAGCACAGCACAAAGTACAGCGACTGAAATATAGCCCCCAGCCAACATCATTAACTCTTGAAGTCCCAGTGGCAGGATTCTGTCACCCTGCTGAACCAACACAGCCTCTCCCAGGGAGTATTGGCTGCGCAGTTTAACGTGCAGGAGCAGTCATTTATACCCAGTGTGGTAGCAATGATATCTTGCACTGGGGCACTGTTTTCTTGAAAGGAAGTAATTTCAGAAAGACTTAGCTGGCCTGCATGGGCCTGAATCTGCTAGCATGTCATGATCTGGTTAAGTAATACATCTGGGAACTTCATGTCACATAATGTACAGCTATTCTTTTATTGCACTGAAAGAGCTGTTTAAGATTCCCTCTGAGCCCATAGGCCATGTCTTTCTGATAATAAGAGTGTTATCAATGCTTTAATATTGAACTCAAATCTCTGCATGAGAGAGCATCTAAGAGCTATTACTCACTGCTGAAAGCAAAACCCAACTGTTCTGAATGGGGAGGAAAACGCCAATCTGTTGACAAAAAGTTAAACAGAGGTGAAATTGAAACTCTGGCCAACATTTTACAGCCTTAGCACATTGTTAACTTTTCAACTTATCTGTCAGGAATAGGAAACTAATGTTTAAAAACAATGTATTGCTTTTACAAGCAAGGTCAGCATTTGTTAGATTTCAGGGTTATGCTGAGCACAACCAGCCAGGGAGACACAGAAAGAATTGCTTCAGCACCCATGGCCTGAGGTTTTCCAAAAGTTAAAATGTACAAACCGATTTCATTTCCTTTTTTTCCACGCAACCAACAGGAGGTCTGCTCTGACATTTTTGTTTAGCCTCTACCTACTTACATGCAGTAGTACAATCTGGAGGTTAACATCTCTCAGAAGGGGCTGTGGAACAAACCCTAGATCAGAGAAATGGCTGCTGCATTTTGCTTTTGGGGGAGCTTGGGTTCAGGGTCACTCTGCTCTCTTCCAGGGGCAAGGTCCACATTTGTGCGTTTGCCCCTTGGACAATGCCAGGCTTTGTTCGAGCAGCAAAGCATCCTTGCTCAGCCATGCAGTTCCCAAGGAGCTGCGTAGGTAAGATAATACAGGGGAAGTGGAACAGAGAGTCATTCTCTGTGAGAGAGAGAGAGAGAGAGAGAGAGAGAGAGAGAGAGAGAGAGACGGACAGAGATCTTGTTCAGAAAACGTGGCTCAAGGGTGTTTTCCCTATATGCTGTTATATTAAATAATTCTACCCCATACACTCAGAAAGGATTTGATTAGTGAAGCAACTGTATGGACTAGCAGATCATGGTGTCATTAGAAACAATCTGTGTGCAACTTCCACTGCACAGCAAACTGGCCAACGAGAGAGAAAAAAATTAGTTTAATGCAAAACAAAGAGCTTTTAAAACATGTGCTGCCACATTCATGGATTTGCTTTCCTGACAAATACATCCCCTCTCTTTCCTTAGTGGTAGACAGGTGGGCAAGACTTACCCTTTTTTGCAAGCAGTAAAAAACACCATGAGTTCCAGTTTAGGTGAATTTGTGTGGAAATCCCAGTAACAGAGGGGTATTTTTTATCATTCACATTGAAATGAAATTTATTTCTCATAGAACTAAGAATATGAGGATTATAGGCAAATAGGCAAAAATTGCTTCCATGAAAAAACCACAACAGTATGATTCAGCTGATCAATCCAATAAAAGAGCTGAGAAATTGCAAATACTGAAGAGAGAGAGATACTCAAAAATATACTCAAAAATACTCAAATACTTTGAATAAGTTGTAGATCCAGGTTTGCTTACAAAATGTAGTACTTAAATACAAGTATAAAAGCCATACAAACCCAAAAAGGAACAACAGGTCTCATAAACAATCTAGGATGAATTATTTGACTGATCCTAGTTAAAATATATTTTGTACTTTCCACCTCACGTGCTTGGAGACTTCCCAGCTTGTTTTAATCTCTCTAAGCAAATGAGGGTCCTTAAGGTTCGTTAGGGCTATTTACACAGTTCTTAACTGGAAAAAAGATAGATCTAAAAAAACGAATAAATAAATAAACTCATGCGCGGTATGAATGGGAAGTTATGCTTAAAATCGATTTCCAAGCCTGCTACCAACATGGACTTCCCTAGGTCTACTTAAAAAAAAATAGCCATGGGGAGAAAAACAAAGAAATGGTGAAAAGGAAAAAAAAAATAAAGAAAAAATGGGAAAAACTATAAGATTTAAGGCTAGTGTTCATGATACATCAGAGATAGCAGGGTCTGTAAAAAAACCATAAATACAACTCAGAAAAGAAGGGAATCTCAAGACCTGTGATTTAGTCTTGACTCTCCACAGGCAGCCATTTTTCTCATCTTTTCATTATTTGTAAAATAAATGTAATAGCACCTTCTTTTTCCCCTAAGTTATTGGTTCTATTTCTCTAAGTATGGGATATCTCTTCCTGTGGATGTACAGTTCTGTGGTTATTAAGGGAGAGAAACAAGGACTCTTGTCACATGGGACTAGAGGAGCATTTACAATCATATTGATCTTCCAGACATGCAGGTGCAACTACTCATGGCCAGCCAGTTCCTGCCATCCATATACACGTTCCTTTGAATGGCAGATTGTACCTACCCACCCACCCCAAAACAACATCTATCTGATTAGCATAGCACCTGGGCTATCCACATTTTCCAGTGCTGAGCCACTTCTTGGAAAGCAGGGCCTTACTTCTAGAAAGGGGAGGGGAAAATAAAAGGATATTGCAATAGAGGTTATAAATTGCCAAGTGGCCAATTCAAGTGATGTGTGTGAAAGGAGAGGATCAAGTGATGTGTGTGAAAGGAGAGGATCTTCTCATCACATTTCTTCCTAAACCCTGAGATTCTGTCAGCAGAAAATGGGGTCCTTCTCAGCCCAAAGCAGGTTTCCTTATATATGTTGCCCCAAAAAAGAGAGCTCTAAACTGGTCCCTTTACATCTTGGAAGGCTGAACCGAAGGCCAAGAAGGAAGCACTTTGTGGTCAGTGACCCCCCAGCTGAGGTTGTCAGCTGTGGTGGTCTCAGATGCATGATTAGCTTCAGCTAAATCAAGAGGAATCATGCATGCAAACCCAGATGAAAAGTCAGCCTTGCATCTGTGGTGTGCACTCCACATTGCAGCCAAGATACATATTCCTGAGCAAGACAAAAGTTAGAATAGACTTTGAAATTATAATCCCATCAAGTAGAGCTGACTAAATGAACAACCTTTGCTCGAGGCATTCAAGATTATGCACAAATATTCCCCAGAGCTGCAAATGTAGGCTAAGCATCAGAAGCTTTATCTTGAGGTTTCATCCAGTCTTCAACAGCATTTTTTTTTAAATTCACAAATTTCCAATAGTGTGTGAATAACAGGATACGAATATAACATTGTTCAGCATTAACCATTAAACATGGCCTGCAGCTGTACCACCTGGGGCTCTGATCTTGACAGCTCTCACAAGTTACAAAAGACTTGACTCTGGCCAGAACTTGGACAAAAATCCTCTAAGGAAAATATAAATCGTACAGATTTTTGCAATTCAGTAGGAGTTTGTAGTGTTTGCAGCGCCTTGTAACTGATGGCTTTTAAAGGCTCTTTCACTTCTTGGGGCAAGGGTGTTACCTGCCACACTCCTCCTCAGTTATGAAATGACTTCCCACTTCTCTGAATTCCCCTTTATGATTTCCACATGACACTGAAATGTCCAAGGCTAAATTATCAGATACTGTGGCTGTGTGGTCTCAAACAGTTGCTGCTTTTCACTCTAAAGGTAACTGCATTACCACAGAGGGTAAATCACTTCCTATGGATGTAAAGTCTCTAATAAATTGCTTGGGATCCTTTGAGATGATATATGCATGAAACACTGCTTTTAATATAGTACTAGAATTCAAATAACAATTATGTGAATCAAAGATGGCCGTAAGAAAAATGTCTGCTTTTTGCTATCTATTTCTCTGTCTTACCCTTTCCCACAAAAACCACAATTTGAACACATCTGCAGAGTTAGATACAGGGTTTCACCTTCATATAATCTGGCAGCTGGAAGTGGTTTTCCCTCCAAATAGCCCCTTCAAAAGCTTTTGAGCTTCACATCTGTTTCCTCAAAAAGTCTTCATTGGGAGAAGCAACATTCAAACCCTTTCCTTGATTGTTACCCCTGCTTCTCTTCCCTTATCTGGCCTTGTGGTGAAAACTCCCTGGGGCTGCTCTAAGGAAATTCTGTTATGTGCTGACATTTACCAGGTGACAACAAGGTCAGGTCAGGTGTTTGATACCCAGGTTTTTGCATGTAATTATCAGGTAGTATTACAGGTAGCTGAGGCTCAGCACATTTTGAAGGGTTATGATGAACCAGCTCCTTTACTTGTCTAAGCTTTTTCTCAGTAAGATCTTTAAAGATGCAGGGGGAATTTTAGTCTTAATTCTATGCCTCTCATGGTCAAACTTGGAGGTTACTTTTCATACAACTAAAAATTGTGAATAAGCAATGAGTGGGTTTGTCAGCCCAGAAAGGTGATAGTCAATAACATCTTTCAGTGGTAAAGAATTCTATGAAGTTTTGATATTTGCCACCAGACTTCTTCTCTGATGTTAGCAGATCAATCCCCGTTCTCTAAATCTTCTTAAAACCTCAAACGAGTGCTGCTTTCAACTCTTGAAAGAAAAAGCTATCCACTTTCTGTTTTTTTCTTCTATGTCCAGAAAACAGTCCAACAGAAGCTTCTTAAATCAACGAGAAGCTTCACTTGGGATTAGGGTATCAGTCAGTGGATCTGACCAGACCGGAGTTAAATTACATTTCAAAACAACATTTTGAATACTACAATCACCATTTCTGAGTCTGTTTGCACGTATTTCGGTCTGTTTGCTTGTCTTTTAGGCTGAAAAGCTTGCCGTCGCTGCAAAGTTGCCGTCTTAAGTGTAAATCTAATCTCAATATTTTCCAACAGAGGGAAAAAGAAGAAGAAGAAGGAGAAGCGGGGTGAGGGGAGAAATAACTTTCTAAACGACAGTGGCGGCTTTGAAAGCGATCCCGCGGGCGGGCTGCGGCCGCCGCGCTCTGCTAAACCAGAGGCTCACTGACACCCAGCGGCTGCGGCGGAGAGCGCAGCGCCTGCCGGCACCGAGCGCGGGATGGTCCGGCAGGCACAGCCATGCCCTGCGGCTTAAGCAAGACTTTTTTACTCCATCGCAGGGGCCTCTACTCTTCACTTATCACTCCCTTTGCCACTGCAGGATGACCGGCTGCTGAAAGGCGCTGAGCATCCGTCTCTCCCTCTGCCGGCTCCGGTACCTCTCAGGTACTTTCAAAGGCAGAGTCCAAGGGTAAAAACTAGCCCACCTTTCATGCTCAACAAGGAAAATCATATACATGCTACACAGCAATATTTTTCTTCCTAAAGTCTTTATTTTAAAAAGGTTTGATGCCCCAGAGAGCAGTCACCTTCTTGATTCACACAAATACCAGCTAATCACAGAGCAGAAAATGTGCCCCATAGCTGTAGAGCCGTGGTGCTTCCAATCACCTGTGGGTGAGGGGGAGGTATGACTGTGGTTAGGAGGGCTAAGACATTTCAGGGAAACAGCTACTGATCATCTGAGAAAAATACAAGGGTAGAAATTTGCAATAGAGGTAGGAAAACCACAAGAGGCAGAGGCCAAGAGAAGAAAAAATGCTTAAACAAAATATTTGACCTCTATCTCTTTGAATACTATAAAAATGGGCAAAATAATTGCACATAGAACAGTGGAAGCAGTCACAGAAGACAAGCATCCAGTGCTTTAAAACAAGCCCATATAAACTGACCTTAGTCAGTTTACAATACCTGAGCTGCTCCACTGAACGTCCTCTTACTCTGAGGATATTCCTGGTTGAAGGCTTGTGTCTGTCTCACCACCAGTTGTTTAAAAAAAAAAAAAAAAAAAAAAAAAGCTGTAGACTCCTGGAGCTGCAGGACTGGATGCCCAACCAACACCTCCAGCAAAGACAAAAGGCATCTGCAATGTGAAGGTGGGTGTAACTGTGCTTATGCCCAAGATCAACAGCCCCTCTTTACACCGTGTGTGCAGTTCACAGCAGCAACAAGCAAGAGCTTTGCTTCTTTCAGTATCAGGACTCTTGCCACGCTCACCACACAAACTCTTAGTTCTCACCTCCAAATTTTGAAATCTGTATTCGTATTCTGGAGCAGTACGAGGAGGAATTTCCTACTCTATTTGAGGCTTGGGAGTGTTGTGTAGGAAAGATGCAGTTCTCATTTCCCCTGCAGTTTGTGTCTACGAGACAAAACAGTAGGAGTGTGAATTTCTGGTTTAAAAACCAGTTGTATAATCCTGACTAGCAACAGGTCTGTGGCCATTTACATCTCTTTAGCTGCCCACATTCTGAGCACCCAGCAGCTGCTGAGCACTTCACAGCACACACAGGAGTATCCTTAGAGTAAATGGACATCCCCCATCAGCAGCTGGAGGTGGCAAGTGTCTCAGAACAGGGCTGGGCTGGCCCAAGGCAGCGCAAAGGACTGCAGAAACATGCACTGGTCACAGTGTGCATTTGATTTCCTTGCATGGGTTTTCTGGCTTCTCTTCGTATGTTACTGTCAACTTTTGCAATCATCCAGGGAGGAGGTTTGTTCCTCCCACAAGAACTGGAGTGACAGCCCCATGTGTGACACTAATCTTTTGACAGAAAATTCCTTCAGTCTCTCTCCAATAAGCATCCCAGCAGGACAAGAGAATTTGGAGACAGTGCAATCTAGAAATTTTGACAGAAAAATAATCTCAAAAATGTGGGATGCAGTCCTAAATTTAAAAGAATAAATTATTTTGTTGGGGTTTTGTTTGTTTTTTGTAGAGAAAATAATTCTCTTGTTTTCTTCTTTAGCAATTTGCATTTGAATAGGTGGATCTGTTCTTTACATTACTTTTGAGTGCCTGCATTTCCCAAATTCCTATCACACCACTGGGCTTTCAAGGACAGGAGAGAAGCCAAAACATTTCCATCTAATGCAAACATGGATTACTGGAAGGATGTTCTCATTTTTAAAAAATGTAGTCGGAGCAAGAGCCAGGTTTGCTAGCACCTTCCCTTCAAGCCATCGCTTCCTTGGCTTGCTGCATGTAGAGAAAGAAAACCTCACCAAAAGGAAAGGGCAGAAGTTTCTGGAATGCCACAGCATGCAAAGAGAGATGAGAGAAGTGCTACCAGGCAGGCAAGCCCACCCACAGCAGCTGCAAGGAGAGTGAGCATACTGATGGCTGCAGCCTTTTCCCATCAATCTCCTCTGGGTCAGCATCCTGCTTTATCTGGGGAAGACCACCTCCAAGGTAAAAGACACAGTGCAAGGAGAGAAGATATTTAACACCTCATATGGTAGCAGAGTTGAGATTTCAGCTGCAACTACCCCCAGGCAAATCCAAGTTTCCAAATGTCCCAGGTGTGGTTCCAGGAGGCATCTTCAGTTCCAGGAAGCAGACCTTTGTGTTAGCAAAACCGGCGTCCAAAGCACATCTTGCTTAGAGTCTAGATGGAAACTTCATGTCAATTCAACCCATTCTTGCAGCCAATGGATACAACTAAGTCCTGAGAAATGCTGGTGAGCTGAAAGTTGTCATTCTGTGTGTGTATACGTATGTATTTTTTTTTTAATGTGTGTGTGTATATATATATAAAGGTATTGCCTCCACTTGACGCCTGCTCTGCTCCCAAAAGTTTGGGGTATCTGGGGATCTGGCCAAGCACAGAGTGAGACATCTCAGAGCATGCTGCTGATACTCCATCCCTGCAGCACTCATTACATGCTAGCTGCTCTACTTAGGGTGGATTGGGAGGGGATCTATTAGAGAGAAAAAGTACAGAGTAGAGTTAAGAAGAATTTCTTTTCCTTCTAACTGCTGTCCTTTCATCTGCTCTCCTTCTCATGTTTCTGGGCTTTTTTTTTCTTCTTCCTTCTCCTTCATCCTATGGAAGTGGCACTGAATGCTGATGAGATAATAAATGGTCCAACCCCAGTCAATCATTTGCTGGTAATTAGCTCAGCTACTGAACTTCTAAGAGTCATTTTTTTTCCACTGCCTAGCTAGAAAACTTGGGTGGTTAGTTATCCCATCACTTCCCTTTGGGGAAGGGGCACTTAGAATCTCAAGTACCTGAGCTCCTGGATACACTCTTCAATCTCTAATTAAGCCTAGCCCTAACCTAGATATTCAGTATTTTATTTACTTTTTATGACATTCCTTACTTAGGTCAAGAGCCAAATGTTGCATCCCAGTAGAAACAAATCTGAGGTTTGTTGTAAGCTTCTGTGCACAATCACACCCAAGATCACAGGTTCAAAACAATTGGAATACCATCACTTTAGAGAACTTGAGGGTGGGAAGTGCTCTTTCTCAGTTTCAGAATAGATGTTTCAAAATTTGCCTTAGACGGGGGGTTTGGAGAGGGAAATCATTGTTTGGGCATTTGTTTAATGGGCCTGACAGGAAAGGTTCCAGCTATCCCCTTTCCCAGGAAACCCAGCCTGTGGGCCTTAGGGCTTTTGAACCTGAAGCAAGCATCCTTGGAGCTGAGGGTCAGGAGGGATCCAGCTCCAGAGTGCTCCAAGTGATAGAGAAGCCCTGGATCTGTGGGCCTTGGAAGCCCACCAGGTGAAGCCTTCCTGGCATGGAGGAAGGCTTTCAGGGGAACCTTTGCCTGCCTTCTGCTGGCAGGGCCCCAAACCTGCCTGGTTACAAGAAACGCTCTGGTTCCAACAATTTGGCTTTTTGTGACAAAGATCTCTTCCATCCAAGAATTCCTCTCTGGCTCTGGTGTACCCTCAGAGCTTCAGGGGTGACCTCTGATGAACTGAGGGGAGATTTGGGGGCTTGGGTGTATAATTAGCTTCTTCATGGTATAACACAAGATAACCAGGTCTGCAGGTGAGGAAAAGGACTTAGTGTAGGCAAATTATGGGGAGTTTGTGCCCTCCCTTCTGATGGTGATAGCATCAAACACAGAATATAAGACTAAATAAACCAGCCATTTGTCTGCTTTGGTATTGGCAATTCATGTTTGCTACTTAGAGATTCAAAAATAAAGCATCCTGAAAACAAACAGAATTTATCAGGCAATGCTGCACTTCCTGAATTACTGAAGGAAGGACATACCCACATTTCTTCCTCCACGCAGACCATCTCCAGAAAGTTTTGGTTTAAATCTTCATTTTTTTAATCACAGTTGTTTAGGTTTTTTTTTTTTAATTTTCCTTTTTATTCTCTTAAAGTCACCTTGGGTGACAGATGTCGCTAGACCTCAAAAGGGCTGCTTGGATAAATAGGTAAATAATATTCATTAAATAGTACATGGCAGCATATCCCACTTTTCTTTTTATCCCTTCTAACAATACCAAATTCCTCATCCCTGAGACTCACATAAAGCCCACGACAGAGGGTTCACATTCAAACTCCAATCAGCAATTCACAAACTAACAGAGAATGATCTAGCTGATTTCACTAGGGACCTCCACATGGTGATGAAATTTATTCTGAGCCATGTTTAGGTTTTGTAGTTGTGTGCACCATACACAAACCCTGAGAGAAACAGAGATCTTTAAAGCTGAGCTGGGAATTTATTAACACAGCTCCCGCTGAAATAAATGGATGCTATTTGTCCTAGAAGTCAGACAGAGTCCTCTATATTGCATGTTTGTCTTTCAATCAAAATTAGGATAATCTCTTTCAGCTTTTTAAGCCTACAACAATTTCCCAAGATACACTTTTTTAGGCAGTACTTGTGCTGTTATATCCTGGAGGTGGATACATCTTCTTCAGTTTTAATATTTTTAACCTATAAATTGTTCAGTTGGATTCAATTTTCAAAAAGGTATAATAAGAAACTTATATTCCCCAACTCTTTGAAGCATATAACAAATATACAGTCTTATGGTATGGTATAGGTCACAAGTTTGTGTAGCCAGTTTTCGAAAGAATGTAACATTCCAAGTATATTTTATTTTTTCTCCCTACAGTTGGAAAAATTGATTGATTTTTTTCCTTTAAATTTTGCAAGTTTAAGTACAGGACTTGGGTTGGTTTTTTCTGTATTTTTCCCTTCAGATAGCATATTTTCCTGATGGAACTCCCCTCCCCCTAACACACAATGTGCTTTTCTGATTTACCACCTCTAGCATTTTCTCAACAATCATGTGAGCAAGAGCAAGGACTGAATATTTTTAGACACTGGAACTAAGCAGATGGTGAAGGATGTAGAAGATCAATGACTAGTTTTTGTAAAGTTAGCATTTCTGCTTATTTCAGTGTATTTCAAAATGCAACAGGAAGAATATAAAACTTCATGGAATGAAATGTGAAGAAACTGCTCTGGCCTGGGTGTCTGGTATGGGAACATTTTTCCAGCCATTCTTTGAAAGCAAGCCATGCATTCGCTCCAGCTTTAATTGTGAACTCTCCTTTTGTTAATTTAATTGTACTCATGTTGCTGTTTGATAAAAGGTCTTGGACAGACGTGTACTCATCTGACATTCTTCCAAGCATGTCTGCATGGTCAAACTTGAAAGGTTTTTGGGAGCTGAAAGTCATCCCATCAGGAACCTGAAGCAACACCATCTGCTTTAGGTGACCAAGCACATGTCAAGAACAGCCATCTCCCTCCTTCTGGGCTCGAGCCTCCATGCTCCCTTGGGCTTTTGCTGTGGAGCAGCTGCCCTTCAGAGGTGCAGAGGAAGGGGAAATCATAAAACAAGTCCTGGCCACAACACAGTTTTCACGGCTACTTCAGGAGCCTGAGGGCTTAACTGAAAACAGGGTGGAATCAGGCAGATGCTCCAAAGCTGGCAGCACTGTGCTGGAAACAGGTGCTCCTGGCCCAAAGCAGGGGCACTTAGCAGGGGAAGCCAGTGTCTTGTTTTGTGACCTTGAGTAAGTGTCTCCACCCTTCTTCACTGCTACTTCTCAGCTGCAGAATGAAGCAGCACAGCCTCATTCCTGTTCCACCTTTCCCTTGCAAACAGCAAGGCTCAAGGGCCAGCTCTGGGGCTATGTCCCTGCAGTATTAGCCCTCAAGGACTAAGTAGAATTAGGAAGGCCAGAAGCTGGCAGAGGTTGACACAAGTGCCCCAGAGTCATTAAGACAGACTTCACATTATCAAGAGTGTTCTCAGATGCTGGATTTGGGGCTGCAGAGCAGGCACATCTCACCTTTCAGCAGACCTGCTGCAAGCCTGGCATGAGCAGCTAAATGCCAGAGACAAAAAGGATGGGAGGCAAGCAGCTCCTGCTGCAGCTTTTCATCCCCAGCTGCTGACCTTTCCAGTCCCACAGCTTCTGTTCATTAGCGGGAATGCCTGTCCCGTGCTGCCAAGGAGGAACCGACTGGGAGCGCTTCACACATTTCCCCGGACTTGAACCGGATCAGTCCCTAAAACTGGGCAATGAGCATGAGGCCAAAGAAGGCCAAGACACATTTTGAAGCTTGGTTCTCACAGAGAAAAGGTGGCTGAGGTTTGTACGGCAGCTTTAGGGCTTGCAACATCCTCAAGCTCTTCACACTTGGTAGGGCAAGGCAAGTGTCCCAGAGCTGCCATTGCATCCAGCACAGGCCTGGGCACTGGAGGGCTGGCACCAGCAAGGCTTCTTGTCTGCACGGGAGGTCAGGAGAAGACACACGGGGCAGGGTGGAGATGCTTCCTCACACCAACTTTAAAGAGCTGCTGTGGGGTTTCCAACTTCCAGCCTGATCCTGGTCACCCAAAGAGGGCCCCACCAAGTGTGTCGGTGTTGTCTCTAGTAGCTGTCCCTTCCACCCGAGCAGTGTCACCCCTGGAGCCAGGCCAGCAGCTACGTGTGGAAGCTGTTCCCTCCTCCAACCTTCTGGACCTTAGGCAAAAGAGCTACTAAATGAGCCATACTGACACCAATACTGCAATCAATTTGTTAATAAGGATCAGAGACAGACTCTGCTGCTGGGAGGAGGAGGCGAGGGGAAAGGAGATCATTATTTTTAATTTAAATAAATCAATATGTTAATAGGGGAAAGGATGCGCCCTGCACAAGGATGGTGGAAGGGGGAAGGCAAATGAGTACAACTATTTTCTTTCCTTTTTTTTTTTTATTGGAGGAGAGAGAGAAGGGGCATGTAGTTTGTCATTAGGGATTTTTTTTTTAAAGAAAATTATTTAATATAAAAAGAGTGGGGATAGACAATTTTAAAAGCCCTGTAACAGCAAATAACTAATTATACCAGCCTGAGACTCAGAAGCATGCCTGGCTCTTTTCTTTCTTTGAAACAAATTAAAGAAAAAGGAATGCTTGATTCCCAGGAGGGCTTATCTAAGGCCTCTCATCTCTAATACATGTCTAAAGGGACAGGGAAAATATCTTTTATCACTTAAATTTCCCTGAAATTTAAGACCAGCTGGGAATTTTTTTATGTGGATATGATTCATTAAATTCATATCATTCCAAAGAAGCCTTCCTGCCAGTTTATCTTTGCCACTGCAGTCATCTCTCCAGAAAAGCACAGTTTCCCAAACGTTGTCAACCCGGACAGCTCAATTTTTGGCTGAAGGTTAGATTTCATTCGGAAACTATGGAAATGGCCCCACATTTTTCTTTTCAGGGAACTGGTATTTGCAAATCATTCTTGAAGTCAAATTTTTCCCCTCTGCTGAGACAATAGGAAAATCCTGCACTGCCATGCCGCTTCCATTAGGCTTCTCAGTCCTGAGAGGTGGAGGCGTTTTATTTTCACGCTACATTTAAATATTTATGCATCGTACTTGTGGGTTTAGAGCCTTTGATCAAATATAGGTATACAGGAGCTATGAAGGCTGGGCTCTGAGAAATGGCTCAGAGAGGAGCCGCATCCAGCTTCCGCTGGGATCAAATGCAGCAAGTTTGTATTTCAGCAATCCTCAGAGCCGCTCCACGATGCAGTGATGTACGAGCTGATAAATAGAGGGTTGCGGCGTAGATAATATTCCCACACAACGTGCAGCCGCCGGAACGCTCCGTGGAGTTTTAGCAGGGAGGAAAATGTATGTTTTACATAATGATCTCCTTCACATGTAGAGCCACAAAAGTTACTAGGGAGACGGTCTGTCTTGGGCGCACGGAAAAACAAAGGGAAGTTCGCGTGGCAAGACCGCTCCTCGCCGGCTCCGTCTTGCAGCCAATGCGGAGGGTGGGGAGGCACTTCCAAGGGCGAGAGTTTGAAAAGCGGAGCTGAGCCGGGGCGCCCGGGCAGCGGGGAGCGACAGGCTTTGGGAAGAGGTCAGGCGGAGGGCAGGGTGGATCGAGTTCAGGGGCGGCTGCGGAAGAAAGGACGGCCGGCCCCGCCAGATGCTGCCGGCGCGGCTCGGGGGGCCCGGGAGTGCCGTGGTGACGGGTGCGCATCCCAGCACGCACCGAGCATCCCTGCCGCGCCGGCATCCCGCCCGGGCACAGAGGCCGTGTCCCAGCGCACACCAGCCCTTCCAGCCAGACTGCACGCAGCGCTTGTGAAATGAAAAATCACTGCAAGCGAATGCACCCTGAACTCCCTGAATTCATCCCAGGGTACAAGAGGAAACAGTTTTCACCCTGGGATTTTTCTTTTCTCTCATTCACCAAGCACAAACAGCTCTGCATTTTGAAAACCTCTGTTATAGTGGCTGAGAGTAGAAATCTGCCTCTGGACTCCTCGTTTTGAATTATTCTTTCCCCCAGCAGGTACCTAGGCATGTTAAGCTTTGGTGTTTTCCTGGGTGAAAGTATAATTTTTCCTGTTTTGCCCTGGAGGAACTTGCCCCTTTTCTATATTTCAGTCATACTTATTATTCTAAGATTTAGAGTTATATTTCTAAGGTTCATAAAATTCAAGTAGTACAAATACTCTGTTAGTAAAGGCTGTATAATCTGCTTTAGATATAGACATAGCCCTTAGATTCACATTAGGGCTTCTACCACGTTTCCAAAATCCACAGAGACGGCCACTACCTTGAACACAGTGAATGTGATTAAAAGTATCATCTCTTCTCGCCAGACTCCTGTGGGAGTATCAGATCTAAACTAGATTATTAGACTAAAACCCTGCTTTTCAATTCAATTCAATTCAACCCAAGTTAGCAGCTGGGATCCTCTGGTTACAATTTGGAGCAATCATCAGCATTTAGAGGCCAGACTCGTACAGGAATCACCAGCAAGAGCTCAAACCACGGATTTACTTCAGTTTTGCAGCTCCTACATGTGACACAGTTCTCTGTCGATTTCCAAATGCAGCCAGTAATACAAGCAAGAAACCTTCACTAAATATTCATAAATTACCCATTTTTAAAAGCCTAGAAAAACAAGAAAAATTTCCCTGGTAGAATAGTTCTCATATTAAAAAATATCTTTTTCTGTCCAATAATTATTTTTACTTTAACACTTCATGCCATCATCACAAGAACAGTTTTACCAGTGGGCAGTATTTTGCTGCTGCCTTCAGACCAGCAATTAGAACAACTAACAGACAGTTCAGACAATAGCCAATTTATCTGCAGAAAGGGAATTTGCATTTCTCTTTATATACCTTACATTAAACATACACAGAATCATACAATAATTATCACTATATAAACTGCAATTCTACTGTCTTCAGAGCAGTGACCTTTTGTTTTATTAGTGCACCTGCACAAAGGCTTTTAAGCTGTTCAAAATATTTTAAGCCTCTTGTTCATAGCTTTTGAGTACTCCTAGTATATAAGTATTAAATGGTTGCATTATAAAAAATGCAATGTATAATTAATATGTATAATTAATTGATACACAAATAACATATACATTAAAATATTGTTATTAAATATTAAATTATATCTTGTATATTATGATTTATACATTATATTATAATCCTAAATTATGTGTCATATATTGTATATTTCATGGGGTTTTTTGCATATATCTCTAAACTAGTTTTTCACGTCTCCACACATGATCACACCTAATATAAGCACCTGTGTGCATTGTGCACACATACAACAGCATCATATTATTAATGCATAGCTGTGTTTGGGGCTGCTGGTTTTTAAGCATGTGGTTTAAAGGAATTTCCTTATGACATATTCAGCAATTACATAAATAAAATAGATTATGAAAGTCTACATCGGCGTCAGGTGCTTTCTGTCAAGAAAAGTACTATGAAGTAAAGTATTAGTATCTGAGCCTAATTATTGGTGCTGAAAGTCATTTTACTTCAAACATCCTATTAACTAAAGTCCATACCCAGAAATTATTGGCTGCTTGCACCAATCCCCACTATAAAACCTGGTGAAATCCCTTTGCAAAAAAAAGGGAAGACTACAGCTTAAACCTTAAGTACTTCGATAAAAATATAAGATCAGTTTCATCTCAAAGTACAAATCCCAATCTCCATCTAAAACTGCCTGACCCTAAAATATATTCAGAGCTTGTTCTAATCACAGGAGATGTATTCTGAATAGGACAGCCCTCTATCATCTGCTAAGTCTCTTTAAGTCATCATTTTCACTGTATCTGAAAAATTAATTCCTTTTCAGAAATATTCTCATCTTCTACTAAAAGAAAAAAAAATAAAAAAGCTATTTGATGTAGAGTGACAGGATTATGAAGTGACCCTTCAGGTCAGAAGGAGACTTTTCCTTTTCTCATCAAGGAAATCAATTTCTAAGTCCAAGTCTCTTAAAATAATATATTCTTGTGGCACGCATACAGCTTTTTTTGATCTGCTATGAAAAGAATAAGAGGTAAAGAGGATCAGGGGTGGCGATGGAATATTATAATCTGCCACACTCACACATCAGCCTTTCCCTAAGTAATTCCAGATAAATTGAGGATTTACATATTTAAGATTAAATGGGGAAAGAGTAACGATGCATAAATACAAGAGTACAAAGATACAATTTAGGGAAGTTAACTCTTAAAAAAATTTTACCTGATGTTTGGTACCCTTCCACTGTCTCACCCCATATTTTTTAAAGCATATAATGTTTATAAGGAAATAACCAGGATAATCTCTTTGAGATCAACTGAGCACAAACACAGATGCCTTAGGGTTTCTCTCCTCCACCCCTCCCACCTTCACTACTGAAAAAATACCAATTACCATGACAAGAAACAGTTAAATGCCTCCAAAGACACATACACACAGCAGATGGAAAACAGGAGGAAACCAGCTGGAAGTGTGTTTCCCTTAGAACTGTTTTTAACAGCCTGAGCACAAATAATGTCTCACTAATACGCAGATAAAAATAAAACATAAATATTTAAAAGGTGACTGGTCAAAGCAACAAGATGGCATTTGATATGGGAACTTTCCCTTTTTTACTCCCTTTCCTGTCCATATTCTGGGTAATTGTTCAGAGACATCCTGATCCAGGTCTCTGATTCAGGGAAGGTAACTTCAAGGCAAAAGCTCTGGTGGTGGCCATAACCTCTCGTGCTGCTATTTGCAAGGCACATGGGCTTGCCTTGTTTTTATTGCTCACCTGTTCAGCCTTTGCCTTTATGCTGAGCTTCCTGCATGGAGGGCATCCCAACACTGCCCAGCTGAGCTCCAGGAGCAGCTGTTCACACCAGCACTAGATAAGGTGGCCAGCCCTTCTACAAAATTCCTTTTGCTCTTGGGTGCTTAAGCAGAAGCATTTTAAAGGAACTCCTTTTCCAGAAACTACTAAGCACTTTCTGATAATCTGGCTATTTTTAAGATGTCCAACAGATCTCTGTAATTCATATTTACCACCAAACCTCTTGACCTGACCCGTAAGAGTCCAGATAGCATCCAGACTCCCTTATACTCCTGTCACTTTGCCATTAGGGAGAGAAAAATCAGTGGAGATGGGGAGAGACAGAAATATCCATGCCCCTGTCTAGCTGAAGAAATGAAAGCAAGGACAGGAGCAAGCACAGGCATTGCTTGTAAGAAATAAGAGAGACTTCCAGAAGTATAACTGGGACAAAGACAGCTGCAGGGGCCAATGGAGAAGGGAAGCTCACAGTTCTTTCCTAGAATTCCCCAAGCCAGGAGCATTTGTCTTATACCCTGCTTGTCCTGTCTTTGATCTTAACTGTTATCATCAGCTAGAACAATTTTAAGTAGAGTAGATGGGTTGTCTGCCATATATTTAAATCCCTTCCTTTACAGTTCCTTCTCCACTGATTCTCATTAGGCAGCCCTCTCGCACTCACCAGGAATTCAGCAAAGCAGATCCTTAGCTGATGTTAATTGGTCTAAGTCCGTTTGCTTCAAAGAAGCTGCTCAAACTTACAGTGCCCAGAAATTTGACCCAGTTTCACTACTCTGCATAATGTGGTCTCTTGATGGAGAAACAGATATATTCCTTCTGCTCTGCAGCTGAAGTGTTAAGCCATTGCACACATTTTTGAGAATCGAAGAAATCTGGATTTTTTCGAAGCAAATAAACCCTGAGCATGGTAACTTACTCAAGCTCTGGAACATAAGGCAGAAAAGTAACAGGGTCTCATGCTGATCCATCCAAAGGCAGAAAGAACTAGAAATTGCTCTCATGACACATCCAGATGACAGCAGAAGACAGATGAAGACATGAACACCTGCAGAAATCTTGGTCTGAATGACCTGAGACCATCAAACACACTCTTTAGACAAGTGGTTAAACAAGAAAGGGATTTGGTGCAAACAAGACTTTACTGATTTGGACCAATAACAGATGCATGGCCTTCTCATTCAAGGGAAAGAGAGATATTTTATTTAATTTTTTTGTTAATATATTTTTACAGCTTTTTCCACATGCCTTCAGAACCAAGAGGGGCGAGTGAGTCCTGGCCAGCACCGCTCTGTCTTTAGGAACAGCCCTGGCTTGATTGCAGAGGGTGGCTGTACCACAGAGCAGCAAAGGCAGTGGGGGGTAAGTAAGAAGGACAAGTATTTGCTGATCTGTGAGGCAGAGATGGGAAGAGAATGGTCTTAATCAGGTGGCACCACAAGGTTCAGCAGTTAAGGAGGAGCACTTTTCAGAAGCTTTTCCTGTTAAAATTCTGGCAGCACATCCCTTGGCTTTACCAGAATATTAAACATGATTTTAAAGTTGTTGTTTTTTAGTGATCAGTTTCCTTGTTGAAACTCTACAGAAAAAGAAAGGTCTGTTTCCTCTGATGTTTCTTTCCCTTCATGAATAAACTATGCCTTTGTCTGTTTTTATTTTTGTAATGCCACATTTATACTTAACACCTTCAAACACATATTATTTTAGAGATCTGATACCATCTAGTGTTATTGCTCACTTCTCACATCTTACACTTATCAAGTAACCACAGTCAGCAACATGTCAGAGTTCATCACTACATCACGTCAGTAGCAAAACAAAACCTGCTTCCCACCCAATATCTACATTTACACACCCCACAGGTGGGTGAAATTTGCAGTTCATCTAGGAAATTTGCTCTCCTCTAATCTCTAGAAATTAGTTTGTCTCTGTGTATATATATATCATTATCATCTAGTGCTTTGCCACTGATTTATTTCAGCCTCTGTAGAAAATAGGCTGGGATTACTAATAACAAACACAAGTGTTTATAAACAAGCCTTTATACAATCTTGGGAAGGCCAAACTCAAGGGTACATTTACTTCAAACCAACCAAGGTTTTACTCCATTTTTCAGGGAATTAGGTGAGATTTTAGTTTGCAAGTACTGGTGCAAAGTCTTCCTAAATACACATAGCTCCTGGAAGCTGGCGCTGTCCTGGAGAGAGATGCTTATATGATTTCATACTATAAGAGGGCAGGACCACCAAGAAAAGCCAGTCTCTGCAGGACAACAAAGTGGGTTCATTTGTTTGGGTACTTTAAAACACAAAGAACTGAAAGTATGCAGAAACACAAGATTCATAAAGGTAAAAAAGAAAAGAACAGTGTGGATAGTCTGAGAGAAGATGGTGGATTAGTATCCATGGAGACTCTTTCCTTCTCTGTATTCACCCAACGTGTACAGGACATTTGGTGGTTTCTCTACAACATCCCACAAGTGCCTCAATCTGGACAGGCAGCAAACACTTCGCTACCTAAAAGGGTAATTGGACTCCGTGTCCCTTAGCTCAAGGCCTCTCTTCCTGTGTAATTGGGATGGATGTCAGTTACAACAGTAATTTCTGCAGTAGGGCCACTTTGGAACTGCACTGGTAGCCATGGATGCTTTTAAGTCACTCAGTAACCTACATGCTAAAGATATTTATTGCTCACCCTTGCAAACAATTTCCTGCCTCTAAAGGAAATTATTCTGCAATGATTACTTGGAATTTATTGGGAACAGAGGGAGGGGATTTTATCATTTTGTAATTTTGTGGAACATATTATTATTGTATTTTTCAACTCTGGGTTTCACTTGCTCACTTATGACTTTTGGCAGGGGGTGCTAAATGCTTTTACACACTAAAGGTGTGTTAGACACTAGAGGTTGGATTTCTGTGATGGTTACACATGCTAAATGCCTGGAGCTAGGAAACAGATACTTGTCTTTGAGGAGCACTCTTTCAGGCAGACTTTTTCATTACACAGGCCATGTGAATGAGATCAGTTTAGAGGGAAATGCCCCTCGTGTGTCTCCAACAAGAAGGCAAAGCGCAAAGAAAAGAGAGAGAAATGTCTAGCCCCATCTAGAGAGGGCTGCCTCCAAAAAAAAAAGAGATGTTATGAATGTTATTTAAATGCATATGAATGTTATTAAATTATGATAGTGGAGAAACAATTCAGCAGACAGAAATTCCCACATGCCTCTGTTGTTTAAAGACACATGGGTAATTAACAAACAACCACTGGAAGTTAGCATGCTTCATGTGCCACTGTCCGCACGTGGAACAGAGCTGCACTGAGCTCCGAGTGCGATGAAGGACACCAGCCACACTGCAGGTCTCCACAGCAGACCTGGCCACACCCTCCAGATAACTGCTGTCAATCAACAACTTCACCAAAATGGAAAGAATTGTCAGAGCACACTCCAACCCACCCAGGTGTGGCCACACTGCTGCGGAAGGAGGCATGAACTGAAATAACATGGTGCTGGTTTTAGGGAGCTCAACTCCCAGGAGCTCCAAGAGGCTGGATCCAACACACAGGTGGTCTCAAAGCAGGGAGAGAGACTCTTGGATACATCTGTGCTTTGGTACTACTAATCTTTAAGGGTTTACTCAAGCCAGTTAAACTACAGTGACAGAGAGGTTCCAAGGATAAGAAAAAGTTGATAACAGAGAGGGACAATGACAGCCTCAGGACCAGCTGCTAATGAGCATTAGCAATACATGTCCCTACACCCATTATCTAGGAACTGAAAAACACTACTAGGTATGATGTGACCCCAAACGTGGTTTTCTATTCCTCAGCTTCATCTCCCATCTGATTTCCTTCCACTGTTCCAGTCACACCTTTTTAGTCTCTGAGCTGTGCATGTCTCTACGGCTGTTCTCATTCTCTCTAGAGAATGAGAGTGAGAGAATGTTGCATGTGCAACAGCTCCATTGGAAAGTTTTCAAGAGGTAGGTTGTGAAAATAATTTTTTTTTCTTTTCTATAGTAGCATTTTTCAAGGGCTGAGAACTGGCTTGGATATCATCTTTTCTCATTTCTCATAAAAAAAAGGAGTGTTGACATGCTTGTATTTTGAGACAATGATTTATCAAAGGAAAAAGGAAAGAGCAGCTGTTTCTCGCCCTTTGAAGCCAATCTGACTAAAGTATCTCATATTTCTCATTCAACTTTAAATGCTTAATTTTCATCTATATGAGAAGAGGACTTGAGCAACACCTCTTCTTTGTGCTAGCATTAGATACTTTTTTATGTATTATTTGGTCCGGCTGAAGTCGTGAGGAATTCCAAACCAAGAAGCTCTCTCATGTGAACATAAGACTTGGATGTCACCAGCACACACAGCAACAAACATATGCACAAAAGTTTTGTGACTTAATCTACCTCATCTGATGCATGAAAGTCGACAACATATGTACATTTTCTTCACTCTCGTAGCACATGAGGGCTTTTCAGTCTCAACTACTTTCTGTATTTAAATTAAACACATGATACAGCTGTATACCAAAGTGCTTTTCTTGTGAAAGGTTCATTGATGGACTGCAATAATTAATTTGCTTTTATATAACTTCAGAAGGTAACTGTAAAAGCCCCCTCAATTTGACACTGGTAAAACCTGGGTGCCTTTTATTAACAAAGCAAGTTCTTAAATTATCCTTATTTTACTGCTGCTACTATATTAGCAGCTGAAATGTGATTATACCTTTGAGATCCATCATGTCACCTACAGTTATCTGAAATGCTGCTCTCAATTCATTAAACACAGAAATAAAGATACAAATCCAGTCCTATAGTCTCATTTTATGTGACAGCTCTGTCATGAGGGAGATGTGTACCACAAAACTGCATTTATTGTAAATCTATATTAAAAGCCTGTCCTATATGAGCATGTGGATTAGAAAACTTGTTTCCTGACAACGTCTACAAATGCACAGTCCAATCCATACTCCTTGCCATAATACAGATCTAATAAAAATGTTCACAAAATTCTTAAGGGTTAGCTGCCTTTCAATTTCTCCCCCTCAGGTGCCTCCTTCCTGAGGGACTGGTTGTTTTAAAAACAAATCTACCTATGACTCTTGTTTTTCCTAGAAAATCTCCAGAGAAGCACAAGCTGAAATCACTTTTTTTTCATCAAAGCTGTTTCTTTATATCTTTGACACAGGTTTTGTTCTTTTAAATTAAAGGTGGAATGTGTAAAGCTCTGAAACTGCAAAGCACTGAATTGCAGGTCTGTCTGGAAAAGGCCATGGTTTATGGCAAAGCTTACAGCTCTGGAATTGAACAGGGGGGCTCCCAGCTCCCAACATGTGTAAAGAGCTTTCCAACCCACTCCATCCAGAGCTTGTTTGCCATGCACAGGTGTGACCACCCCAGCTCTGGAACAGGCTGGTAATGTTAAGTCATTTGTTGCATGGACAGGGTCAAGGGAGGAAAAGGGAAAATGTTCCATTTTCCATTGCTTCCCACCACTTCCAAATTTAGAAGTGAGGCTGGGTGTATGGAAAAAAGGCATTACCTCCCACAACACACCTTGACTCTCTTCTATCAATAGACCATCACAGTTCCAGCCATTTGACTGGTACAGGCTTCGAAGCAACAAGTCTAATTACCGAGATACTCAGTGAAGGAATCTTCTGGGCAGTTGCAGTGCATTCAGAAAGAGCTGCTTTGAAATCATTTGAGCAATACACAGCATTTCCTGCGAGAGGCTCCCTGCTTTGCTGAATTGATGCAGAACCCTCCTCTAAGGTGAGAAGCACATTTGCACTAGCTGGCAGAACCCACGTGAAAGCTCAGAGCTGCTCGGGGCTTTCTTGACATGTTTGCATAATTGTGGTTTTTCAGACCAAAAGAGGAAGGTAAACTTCATTCATGCCTGACCTGCTGGCCTTCACAGCTGGAACATGTTGGAATCACTTCTGGCACTGAAAAGGTTAATTGTCTCCTGCTGTGAGGTAGGAGTCTAGAAAAGGATACCACATTTGGTGGGAATTATGGTAAATGAGGTTTTCTTCATAGCACTGCTCATTCTCAACATGTTGAAAGGGCATTAGTTCACAGTCACTTTCTCTGGAATTATCTAATCTGCTCAGGAAGCCTTCATTAGGATATTAAACAAGACTTAATAAGTGAAAGTGATTTGCATCGCTGATAATCGTGCGCATTAATCAAGCAAGCTTCTGTCTCTCTCTCTGCAATATGTTTCATGTTCCATTGTAAAGCCTCTTTAATTCTGTAGGGCTTCTTAAAAGAGAAACGTTACATTTAGAAAGCCATTTTTAAAATTATTTACTTAGCAAAGATCACTATAAATAATGTTCAACTCACTCCTCAGCTTTAACCATCAATATAATTAATACTGAGGGGTTTGTATCAGGGATATGGACCAGATGTGTTCCCATTTATCAGATATAGATTGCACTTACTCTAATAAATGTGTTTTCATTCTGAGTAAGTTTTGAAACCAAATAGCTGCATGCGGCATTTTAATCTGAAGTCACAATTTTAGGCTAAGGCATTTATTTCTTATGCCACGGTGGACCATGCAAGCTTTCACTACATCATCCCACATACCAGAGTTCCCCTCAGAGTTCTTAATGAAATTGTGTGGTAAATATCCCCTGCTCTTTAGCAATTCCAAGTTAACTTTGCATGATTTATTCTTAGGGGCTGATGCCACTTCTGTAGAGCATAGCCTTAGCTAGCATGGTGTAAATAATCCTCACACTTCTGCAGCATCTCCCCCTCTCAGGATCTCACAAAGGTTTGTAAACAGGTTGAATTTTCACAATGCCCCACAAGGCAAGTTTTTGCACCAGGCAAACTGACACTCAGGACACAAGTATTTTTGCCTACATCAGCAAATGCTTGAGAAAACAGAGTTAGACCCTTAAAAATTAGAATTAGACCCTCTGCTGCCCACTAGCCTGCACTATGCCAGTGTTGACTATCCCCTCTAACATGACCCTACAAACACCATGAGGGCCCTGCACACTCATCAGTGTCACCTGCTTATTGCACAGCCATGAGAATTAAAAAAAAAAAAAAACAAAACCAACAAATCAGTCTTGATATTACTGTTCTTCACCAAACATCTCACCAAGAATAGTCTTAAGGAAAATTTTGTCGCATGAATTAGAAGCCGTTGTGAAAAACATGTAAATGTTGTTTATAGTTCAACAGGAGGGGCTCTGGCTACAGTCTGTGAACATACAGAAGTGGCCAAAGCCATAGTCTAAGAAAGGAATAACACTGATGTCAGGATGAAGCAGCACATCATCTAAACAAGCTCACCAGTGGGGGTGACCTCTTATCCACCAAAATGAGCTAGAAACAAAGAGGTTTATACATTTTTTAAGGAGAGCTGGAGCTCTTGCCCACGTGACAGCCTGAGCAACTGTGACCATGTTTGACTGTTTCTGATGCAGTGATGATTGTGTTTCTAAAGAAGGGGTGGAAATAACTCGTGGGAGTCAAGGCCCACTCTTTTTGCAGGTATGATGATTTAGACCACTCCCTGAAAGAGGCTGCCATTGCTTACTTCCTTCATGGACTTTTTTGTCGTCCTCACTGCATTTCATGCCATTTATATTCTCCCAAGACTCAAAAGCATCATTTAAGAAACCATCACTAAAATTACAACCATGAAAGTATTTGTTACTCCTAAGAAAATGCTGTTTGCTCGTATTTGCATTCAGTGAGGCTGAGCACATAGCTTAAATGGAGCTAAAGAAGTGATATAAAGTTGTGGAGACTCACTTCATTCTAATGGCCTGAAACATGAATTATGTGCCCTGCTTCACTAACTTCATGGTTCAGTAAGCTGCTATAGCTCAGATGCAGCCATTTATCTGAAGAGATAAAGGTGTTATTCCCTGCTTACTGCTGATTTCCTTTTATTTGTGTCTATATATGTGCTTGTGTGTGGTGTTTTCTAGCTAGCAGGTGTTAAACTTCATAGGTCTAACTGAACAGTTTTCTTTTCTTTCTAGAGTATATTTGAGAAGATCAACATCCAGCAATTCTTTCCTGTTTTCGGGATCAAGTTTTACAGTTGGACCATTCACAGGGGTGAGAAACTGTTCCTCTCAGCTTTTAAATCAGTTATGTGGATTCCCTCTGACGATAACCAAAGGGGAAAAATATTCCAGTATCCACCAATAAGAGCACAAATGCAAGCAAATTTTTTTCTTAACTGCTGCACAAAAGTTTTAAATTTTCAAAGCAGGAGCATAAAGTTTAAGCTCCCAAATCAATGCTTTGGTGTTTAAACAGATTTGGCCATTTATTTTGCAAGCATGTTGGGAGTTGCACTGGAGGTCAGTGCAGCAGGCTTGCCTGAACATGGTCCATTACCCTCTGCAGCAGCAGAAAACATGGAACAAAGGGACCCCTTCATTATCCCACACAAGGAAAACTCTGGCAGAGGCTGAAAGAAGGTAATGAGTATATCTGCAGTGAACAAATAGAGTGCCACATGAAGATACTCAAACTAGCTCTAATTGACCAAAATGCAGTTTCTCCACATGGCATTGCGCTGTGCCATGCAAACATAGCTTAGACCTGTGTTTGTGGTGGTGTATTCCTGGTAGTTCTGGATAAAGTTAGCTTTAGGGCCAAGACCCCGTCCCTATAGTTCTGACAACTAGAAGATCAGAGATAATGCTAATGAGATCCCTCTATTCTGAATTATTGCTGCCAACTGTATCAGTTTTAAAGCCCCTACTCCTGGGATCATATGATTCGCTGAGAATCTCTACTCTCATTTAATAATAAAAAGGTAATTTCCATCAATGATGCAGAGGAAAGCTTGGAAGCATGACCAAAATATGTCCTAAAACCTCTCCTCTCCTGCCAAAAAATCCCTCAGAGGTAATAAAAGGAGTCTAAAAGGTATTATTTTTAATCTTCCAATATTTAAGCCAATGACATAATTGTCTGTGCTGCAGCGTCTTATGATTTTTGAGCACTCAGAAGTATTAATAATGCAGCCTAAAATAGATATTTGTGAAAATGCAGCACTAAATGGCGTAGGGGAGAGGCACATGAGGCCTTCAAAGGCTGGGAAGGGAGGGAGGGCGAATGGCCACACAAGCTGTGTCAGTGTGACCAAATAAAACAGGCCCCGGACGTCTCTCTGTTTAGAGGACAAGTGGAATGAAACGTCTGGTGCCCACATCCATCAACTTGCTTTCCCCCAAAATAGGGTGGCTGTGTTCAAACTGCCCCCTGGAACTGGGTGGTCACCTAGGAGTTTATTTACTACCATAGTTCCTGGGATGAAAAGAAGGGAGAGCTGCAGGCTTGGGAATGTGGGGAGTGGGGATCTCTGACATGGTGGGAGGAGGGAGGCAGCTTGCAGGCTGGAAAGGATAAGAGAAGCGCAAAGGAAGTGAGTGTCTGCCAAGTGGGAAAAGGAAAGTATGCAGAGCCAGAAGGCAGCAACATTTGTAACTCTCTGAACACTAAAATAGAATGACTTCCTGGATAGAAAGGCACAACTGCCCTTCTCTTTTTGCTGTAAAATTTTACTACGCAGCAGCAGTTTGCCACCAGCTCTCCATCTTAGCACTTGTGGAAGTTTCTTGATAAATAATAAGCTTTACTAAGCCAGACCGGCATATGACCCAGAAAGAATTCCATACCAAGTTTTAATTTAATCTCTACCTGCCACATTGAAAAATCAGGCAAGATGATATCAACCAACTGCTTTCAGGAAAAAAAAGCCCACAAACACATAAGAACTCATGTAGAAGGAGATTGTTGATTTAGGCTTAATTGGAGCAAATGTTGCTATAAGTGGCATGTGAATATAATTTCTCAAACTGCTGAAATTTGTGAGTAATATTGGTGTCAAATACAGTTCTGTATTATTTTGAAATAGGGGAATACGTACAAATATAGGGTCTGACTATCTTCATTGCCTCTGACTTATTTTAACACCATGAGAAAGATATTACACATAAGACACAAATACTTACACCAATTTGGAGGAAAAAATTTGGATGTGAAAATTTTGGGCAGGCTCATCTCAAGACCTGAAGTCAAGTCTGCAGAATTTTTATAACTATAGGGCACAAACACACAGGGATATGGTAAGAAATATTTTTATTAGTGGAAAAAGCAAAGCAGAAAACTCTGGCCTTTGAGACACAGGAGAAAGCAAGGAAGTTGATTGCACTAACGTAATCAAAGCACTCAGGCTCTGCCAGAAGCCTTGGACATCACCTGTTTTTAACTGTGAAGGGCAGAAGGTCAGATGTAAACAGCAATAATTGCTTTCAGAAATTATAACAAACACTGAGCAGTTCTTCTCGTAGAACATCAGTCTGATTTTGGTGATCATGATGTGGAAATAATAAGAGGAAATCCTTTCAAGGTTTTGTGCAAGTGTCGCTGTGGGTTCTATTAAAAAACAGCTTTCTCACTGCATCAATGCATTATGCATTAATTGATTGCTAGTCTCTGTTTGATGGCCCAGTTGCAGTGAGATCTGCTCTCACAAACTCAGAGAGTTTGTGACTCCTCTGAGAAACCCTGCTCCTCTCCCCAGAGGCACCTTCTGTAACCTACAGTAGACAATAGCTCACTGGTAATTTCTATAATGATGTGCCAGTGGTGCTAAGATACTTTCCTTCTTGCTGGAAGCACTTGGATAACCTGTCAGTGTCTGTTATGTTACCATGTCATATCAGATTCTATGTGACACTGCCTACAAGGCTGCATGTATGGAGTTTCATGAGCCCCTTCCCAGTGCTCATGGGGCATGTTTGGAGCAATATATTTTTTACAACTTCTGGAGTAACATAAAACATTTTTGGAATTAAAATAATAAAACTGACCTCAAACTGAGACTTTGCTGTTGGCCTGATATATGGTGTACCACAAAAAAAAAAAAATCCAAAAGGAATGTGCTTTCTGTCCTTCACGGTAAACTACCACAAGGATCCAGCAGCCACATAAAATTGGATTCTGGCAGAGTGATCAACTCATTTGTACTCATATTTCCTGTCATTTGCCTTGTGATCTGCTTAGCAATGTCCTCTTGGTGAACCTGACATTACATCCTAAATCTACAGGCCTTTTTTTTTTCACCCTTCTCATATGCTGCAAACTCAGCGTTGTTGGTGGAAAGTACTCAAGTTAGAGAAAAACACAGATTAACCAATCAATATATAAATTAGCACACAACCAAAGTAATTAATAGCAATAAGACTTTGTCATAAAGAGAGTAAATTCAAGGAGAACCATTATAATCGGTTCTTCAAAGTAAGTTTTATAGTGCCCTAGTACAGTAGCAACTGTGTCTTTCTTCCTGTTGGAGATGGACTGTGTGCAGAGTGGAAGAAAGAGGATGAGAGAGGAAGGAAGGAAGGAAGAAAGAGCAACTGATGTGGTTGGCTTTCTGTTTTTATATATCTGGGTGGCACACCTTCTTCAAGGAAGACTGAAATACCAGTAAAGACTAGGCAGGAATTGTGGGAGGCCAGGAATTAAACTTGTTTCATGCCTTAAAAAAATATATGTAGACCTTTTACAGATTGGTATTATTTTATTCACATGTCTAAGAAAGCTGCTCACCATTGTACCTTTAAAGATAACTCAGAGTATATAAGGTGCCTGTGAGTGCCAGGGTCAAGGATGGAACCAAAGGTCTATAAATCCCAAATCCTTGCTCTCACAAATAGTTAATACTTCCCCTCAAATGTGAAGAATGATGATTTTTCTGGGTTGTGTTACTTTTTGGGGCTATATAATCTCTAATTGGCCAAGAAATTAATTGTTCAAGATCCAATCACTGCAGTGAAAGGTGAAGATCCTGTATTAATTTGTTTGTGATAGCCTCCACTTCTGAGGAAAAATGCTCATTTCAAATGCTATTTTATTACAAGAGCAATAGAAAGCAGTCTTTTCTTAAATGAAGTTATAAAATTATTTTTACCACATCCTTCCTCATCTCCTTTTTCTATGGATCAGAACGACAGGAACCAGATGCTAAGCCAGAAAGGACATTGTTCCACCTGCAACATCTGTCTCTTTGGCAAGCCATGCGGGAAGCTTCAAAGTCGCATCTCTGCCTCTCACATGGTAAGGCTGCTGGTTGATTGCTTTATCTTTCTGGATGTAATTTTCCTTTGATTCACCTATAATTCTGAGGAACTGATGCATTTGTATCCATTTTGAATAAGGTTCTGTACAAATGCTACATTTGATCTACAGGCAGATCCTTTTATTTTCATTTAAGTGTTCTTCATTTCATGCACTAGCACTACTGCTGCTCACCTATGTTGTGGCTGATACTTGCACACATGCCACAACCTTTTTTTCCTGCACCAAGTTAAATAGCCAGGCTTTCAGCCATGCAAAACCAATTAGAAATTGAAATACTTTTCTTAGTATTACTCCCTGCTGCAGTGGGGCATTTTTAGAGAAGAAGCAGCCGCCTGTTACTTACAAACATTTCTTGCTCACTCCTGTCCTCAATTCCTTAGTCCTCATCTACCAGATTTTTTCCATTTCTCTCTGTTTCTTGTGAGCATTAGATCAAGCAAATTAAACACTAAAGTAACTTTCAGATGAACCAGAAAAACAAGATGACTGCAAGTTAAGACTGAGCACCAGTCTCCTCAGAACCAGCTGGCCTACTGAGGCAACAACTAATTTCAGCTATTTCCAAGCACTTTGATGTCAAATTATGAAAAAGCCTCTGTCCCTACAAAAAGATAATTGAGATAGCAGAGAACTATATGAAGCACAACAGTGTTCTGGCTGGGCTCTCTAGAGGGTGCTGTAAAACACTGTTATTTAGTAGGAAAGGAGTAATGAATTACTGGCATCCATTCATTCAGGATTTAAATCCTGATTAGAAATGTAACCTGCCCTACAGCTATCAGTACCTTTTTTACTTTGTGTTGTAATCTGTGAAAGGGAACATGGTTCCCATCTTCGTTCCACTATTCCTTTCCTCCACCTGCACCAGCAATCTGTTTTCCTGGTTATTCTATCTCTGCTCTGAGGCAGGTAACATATAGTCTGTCTGAAAGTAGGATAAGGTGAAGCCTAAGAGAATTATTTTTCCCTTAAACAGCCACTTCAAGTTCTCTACCTGGGGCCAACCAAAACTCAGCAGCTGCTTCAAAACAGCATAACATCATCTGTCCACGGAAAGCAATGAGTATGTTCCATGATGTGGCCCAGCAGTACTTGCTCCATCTATTCGCTTTAAGCACACTGGGTCAGGCTCTGCTTCATGATGGGTGGACTCTGACCTAAATTCCAAGGCAGAGAGAATTGCATCTTTGGCTCTGTCTAACTACCAAGCTCAAGGATAGATACCTTGCAACCTGCAGACATAAAGTCATAAATCAGTGAAGGTAAAATGGATGTGGGTTGCGCCAGTGCAATTGACAAAAATATGACCCATTGTGTTCTAGCTTCACAAAAATCAACAGGAGTAAAGGAAGCCTATTTTCATCTAAATTTAAACTTATTTAAAAATGTGAAAAGCGTACCCAAAACTTGTTTTGCCTTTCTGAGTTTTAAGGATAATTCCACTCTGAGTCAGAAAAACTGGATTTTCTCCAGTCTTCAGAAAATTATTGTCATGAAAGTTTCTAGCAACAGAGGAAGCTGCAAGTGATGTTACGACCCAGTTCTCTTAGCTACTGTACCAACCCAAGGTGATGGATGGTCTCTCCTGCAAAGGACTCGCAATAAAAAATAAAAAATAGATACAGAAAAGGCAATGGAAAGAAAAGCATAGAGGTGAAGTGACTTAATAAGGCTACATAGCAGAGCTAAGACTAGAATACAATTCTACTCATGCCTTCTCCAAGTACCCGCTAGAAGAGACCATAGACATCCCTCAGTTTTTCCAGGCAGTTCCCCAGTATTTGTTACCCCGGACTGGGTGCCTTCATTTGGTCTTCCTGAAGAAAAAAAAAAATCCTTGAGCTGTACTTCACAGTGTTGACAAAATAGTTTAAAATTATGAACTATAATATGAGCTATAAATATGTTTGAGCTCATTTTTTATGTTTATTGTACCCATTTTGCACATTTATGTAGTTGGTTGTATAGGAATAAAAGTGTATCTGGGATTTTACTCATTTCTCTGGCAATCTGCGCAGACTCCTTCAGCCATCTGACGAAAAAGCAACTATAGCTGCTAATCTTTGGGGCAGCCAAAAAAGAAAACAAGAGCTAAATAAGATCTGAGAGTGATAGCTCCCATGGAAGTCTACACATCCTTTTCCCTCCCCACAGTGGAGAACTTCACTCACGTCACTCTGAGCTTACAGGCATTGGTGTCTCCGGTTATTGAACCCTCATGGAAGAGCTCAAGTTGTGCAGCTTGCAAGCCTTAGAGTGAATAAATAAATGCATTAACATGTACTTTTGTGGAAGCACTCGTAGCTCCAGTGGATACTGGCAGCCACAGGTTCACTGAGTAGGGGTTGACTGATGTTGAGGTGAGCAGGGAACAGCACTGGGCCCTTACTGGCCCAGCTGCAGCAGCTCTCAGACTCCAGTCCTCCCAGTATTCTTTCTGTCCAAGGGAACCAAATGACTCCTTTGCCTGCTCCAGAGGCACCAGTCACTCTTTTCTCTAGAATTGCCCAGCTGAACAGCGCAGTTCAGTCTGACTCAGAGAGACTGTTCCCAGCCTTTCCTTAGCTTGCTGACACTTCTGCTCTAGACCAGCAGGAACTTTTTTTGTACCAAAACCCATACTTGATTTTCTAGCCTGACCTGGAAGTAGATACTTTTCTTCCAAACCCTTCCTCTCTCCTGCTGGGCTCTGCACACTTCTATCTTTGCAAAAACTTTGCCTTGAAGAAGGCTATTTTCAGGGAAATTGAGGGATCATGAAGGATCACTGTGTGCAAGAGATCCCCTACACTGCTATGACAATTATCTGAAAGATTCATTAACTCTGTCAAGAATGTCACCTATCACACAGTGCTCTCCAATATCTTGAGGGAAGGTCACAAAAAAACAACCAAGGAGCTGGGAATCTGGTGGGCACCAGTAAGGTTAGACAGGATAAAAGGTGTGGTCAACAGAGATGAGAGAGAGATGGAACGCAGACATCCAAAAGAGGTGAGTACAGAGTTCCTCTGAGTCAAAAGTCTGATATGCCAATGAAGGCTTTGCTTCCAAAGCTTTGCTCCCCTAATGCTGGCAAATTATGTAGAAATACAGATTTATTGTCCAACCAAAACTGTCTTGCCAGCTTTACAGATATGCCTTTCCTCTTCTGCATTTTTAAGCTGTGCAGTTACCAAGATAATTCTACAATGTTGAGCTTTTTCTTCTGTATAAAAGGTCTCATCTTGCTTCCAAAAAGACTTAATGTTTTTTCTCCACAGATAAGATTTTATAATTTGTCCTTTCTCATTTACAATAACACTGTGGTTTCTTAATGGTCAGAAACCAAGGGCCTAATATTCGAGTGTTGAGGACCATGAAAAAAAATAATTCCCTGTGAAGTGAACAAGATCTGTATGTGTGTGCTCAGCACCATTGAAAATCAGGCTCTCTTGTGCATAGCTATCAAGATGATTGGCACCAGTCGTATCCCTAGACAGTGTGATCTATATGAAAGTATTCCTCCTTCAAAATCTTGTCACTAATTCCAAATCACATTGCTTCAAGACCCTATCAAAAATATATGAAATTTCTACATGGTCCGGTCCAGTTTCTGTGCAGAAGAACAGTTTAATTTACTCTGTTCAACCTGGTTAGGCTATTCATGTTCTCCATTCAATTAGGCCAGCTCTACTTTTGATCACATCAGCACCAGAACAAACATCATTTCCCAGATATGGTCTCAGGATATTCACCTTTTAATGTCTCCAATCAAACTGCTGTTTTGATGCTTTTCCTTCTGTTCCCCAATTCTCTTCCTACATTTCATGTAGTTTTCAAAGGATCTCTTTCTGTGGTGCCCTGTGAGACTTTCCTCTGCCTTCTCCCGGAGTGTCCCCAAAGTGAGTGGAGATTTGCCTTCTCTTCAGTCATTGTTCTTCATGTGCACCTTTTCAAAACCAACAACAGTCTCTTTATGAATGCAGTGAAACTGTTCTTTCATAAGCCAACACTAGTATTTCACCTATGGCCTTTCCCTGGAAAAATGGCATGACAGTGTGTCACAACAATGGTGAGGGAATTCTCCCCGTTTTTGTTGACCGTGCTTACATCAGACCAACTTGAATGTGCACACCCACCAAGCATATATATTTTTATAGCAAATTCTGTCCAACTAGTGAATGAAAATCAAAAGGGCTGCACTGTCCTGTGACACATCTACCAAATGCCCAGGAGAAAAACTTAGCATTAACCTTCAATAAATGAATGGATTATATTGCAAATAATAAGATGGCTAAATACAGGCATGATCTATGAATTAAACATTGCCTATCTTTGCATGATGCTAATTTATTTTGGCATATTTTGAAGATGAACTGTGGCTGTATCCTTCTGAATGCTTTTTAATTGCCCAGTGGTTGTCCTTTGCAATCCAGCTGCTGGCTACAGTAAAATATACTGTAATCCACATCAACACTACCTACACAACTGCACACACACATTTTATACCACACATGGGTGACTCTTTGTGAGGTACACATAGACAGACAGCATACATGCATATATGGCCTCATTCGTTTAAAAAAAATAAAGCAAAATTCAGCTATTGAACTGATTAGAAATATTGTCAACTTCGTGTAATGACTGGAGACTCAAGCTTTCTGTGTCTTTCCTGACAACAAATCATTAGCATTTCCCATGCAGAGAAATGTTACACTATTCTTAGCAGTTAATCTTTTGCATTTGGTCTTCTAGTAAAAAACTAGAGGGAGGCCTCTAAGAAAAAGCAGCCAAGAAAGAGCAGCCTTTATACTGGGTGCTCTACAACCATAGAAGAAGAATGAGCCACTGCTCCAAAGGCCCTCTAACGTACAGGAGAGATGATAGCAGGTTGAAATTAAATAGACAGAGAAGGGACTTGTCCAAAGTCCCGGGGCCTGGCAGCTCCTGTAAGCTTCTCTCTGAGCTCAGGATGAGCCTAACCCCAGACAAGAGATAGGACAGCCATTGGTGGCAAGGCAGCTTTAGGAATAATTAAAGATGAGAGAGGCTGCTGGAAGACAGGGAAATTGACAGAGGAGCAATGAAGAGCTGAAAAGCCCCACTGCAGGGTGCAGAAGGCACTGTGCTGAGTCAGGAGGACGTGCTGAACCTGCCCTGGTCAGGATGCCATGAAAGGGCTCTCACACCATGGCAGGGATACCCCCATGTGTAAGCACAGTGTGCACATTCACCTGAATGATGGTCAGCACTGTGAGAGCTTTGCTTTTACACAGCACAATCACTCCAAGCATGACCAGTTCTCTGTAGCACGTGGCTTTGTCCTTACATGTTCATTTCAAATACGGGGGCACAGCAAGTGCCATGCTCTTTTCAGCCAGAAAGGCTGTTTGATCCCTAAACATGCTTTTTACTCTTTTGGTCCTCTTAGATGCTCACCTGTGCCTTAGAACTATTTCTTGAGTAAGACTTTCAAAGCTCCAAGGGTGCTTGTAAACCTCTCCAGTCCCAGAGTTTTACCACATCTGCTCTTCTCCCAGTCAGAAAATGCATCTGAGAACAATGTGCCAATGCTTTCACACAAGACATCGTGCCTATCCCTGACATAGTGCTGACGGTTCTGCTAAGACACATAAATTCAGCCTCTACCACCTTCCCCAAGTTCCAAATGCATGGTCACCTGGAAGGCATGTGCAAAAAAAAGAAAAAAAAATATTTACAATTGACCACTGTTAGAGGATACACAGTGCCCTGTAAAACCTCTCGGATCAAACCAGGCACAACATACTGTGATAATCCTTCTTCCTGAATTAATTTAGGTAGATCCTGCTCAAGTCTGCCAGGTATCAAATATCAATTATTTGATTCAGGTAAGGGAGGGCTGGAGAGGGGATTGTCCCTTTAAAATGTGTTAACGCCTTTTCTATGGTTTTCCTCTTTTTTTCTTTCAAACTCAAAATATGGAATATTGTGTGACTTCAGATCTGCAGGGAAAAGATTAGGCAGCTTTGGAAGATGGCACTGTGCTTCTAAGCAAGTGGCAAGCACCACCTCAAACACACAGCCCTAGAAGACGTGCTCAGCAAACTAGTATAATTTTTTTTTTAAATTAAGAGATGAGCTTCCCATTGCTCTCTGTCACGTAAAGCTCATTATGGAGGCCAGTTTCACCAGTTGATCCCTGTGTTTACCAAAACTGTATACTGAGACCTCAGAGAAAGAAAAGAAAATGCCAAAATATCTAAAATAATAAATATTGGAAATTATATGTGTAATTCGTAGAGCAAATTAACAGATATTACTTATACAAGTAGCCTGCAATGTCCTTAAAAATATTCTTCAACAGAGGAAAAGTTTTCTGACCTTTGGAGGAAATGCTTGCTTCTAGCTATGACTAAAAAGAGATTTCCTTCTTTCTCTGTTGTGTTAAGAATCTTTTCTTCTTATAAAGAAGGCACCACAGTGGTTTATAACTGTCATAAAAGCCTGCAATCCTTTTGAGGTTAAGCTACTCAGCTATTCAACTTTTACTACAGAAACTTTGAAATTCAAAAAGAAAAAATAATGTAAGTTTTTGAAGGACATGTGTTGCTGTAGGTGATCCTGTTAATTAAAAGTGATTGCCTGCTAGGAAATCATACTTTTAAAAGTTTCATGAATTTATTAGAACCCTGAAGGTATCTTTGTATGCACAGGGCTTTACATGCCATTTATGCAATTTTGTTTCAGATCTGTTTAAAGCTTCACTGACACTCCCTGAGCAGGGAACAGCACTGCCAGCAGTTGTATGTATTTTGGCTAATTGAATTATGTGAAAATACATACTAACGAAGCTTTACCAGTGATGTTTGCTGAGAATAGTTTAAGTCCCATTTTCTTCTATATTAGCAGTATCTTTCTGTTGCAGATTTACCTTTCTGAACAGCACATATTCCTATAGGTTTTTGTGCAGAAAGTAAGATTCATTTTTTTTGCAGTGTTATTCAGTAAGTAGTCATGTGAATGTATATGTACGTCAATTGACATACAGCTCTCTACAGAGATGAAAACATAAACTATGATTTGAGATTAAAATATACTAGTGTTTTATCAGGAGAGAACAATTTCAAATGGAAAACTAATTAAGATCTATCTTAACAATTTATTTTTCCTGCTACTACATTTACAGATTGTATTTTAATTGGTCATTACTTAATTATGCATTTCTGCACAAATCCATCTGGCAATATTCTTACATAGACCTTTCCTCAGCAATGCTTTACTGCCCCTTGACAATGGTGTTTGAGGGATAAAAGACTGAGACAGAGCAGTTGTTTACCGCGTGTGGGTTTTTTGAGCTGAACCATGGGAAATATCGAAGCTGAGGTGTATGAATCTATTGCATTTGAGATGTGTGGAGATCCAAATCCCTGTGCTCACCAGCTGACTGCAGGTAACTCAAGTTTGTGGCCACTTCACAAAAGCAATCAGCTTAACTGCCTAATAAAAATTGCGGTCAGATTTTCTGCTCACATTTTCTTTTTCAGGTTAGACATTGGGAAACTCTTTTTTTCCTTTCTGTCAGGTCATTTTTGTACTTTATAGTGTATTGCATAAACTAACCCAATGTGCAGGCAGCACCCTGCCTTGGTGTGATATCAAATACTGAAATGTTGAAAGGAAAAAAATCCTCTGTGACTCTTACCAGCCAAGAAAAAAAGAGCTGAGGAAAAGTAACAGGAGATTTATGAAAGTTCACTGTAAACTTTGATGAATGTGTGGGCAGGTAATTTTGCACATGCTTTGTAATATGTTGTCTGTTACAGAGAAATTTATGCATCCCAGAATTGCTTTGGAGTGATCAGTGCTGGGGAGTTGTTCGGACTTGACTGGGCAGTTGCTAATGCTAACATTCATCTGGAGCAGCTGCACTCTCCTTTGCTGAGCTTTTCCAGATTCACACTATTTTAAATAATAACCCAGTACAGCTCTAGACAGTGTGCATAATTAATTTTTTTTAAAGGATATTTATAGCAAGCAGGGAAAACTGTCATTTGGTATAATTTGTTTGGTTGGTTTGGTTTGGTTTGGTTTGGTTTTTTTTAATCTAGAGTTCTTTTAGATTATTGTGCTTTGTATCAGAAACACTGCAATTCGATTTTTTCAAGATGGGCTTCCCCTGATATTTATAAAATTTAATAGTGGCATCTTTAGAAATGTAAATATTTAGGGTTTCCATGTGGGTGTGCATGTCCATGCATTTCAGAGTAAAAGAGTTCTGCCTAATTTTTACCTTTTTAAAGTCAGTATCTGCATTTAACTATCTGCCTGCTGCGGCATGAACAGTATATTCTGTCATGCATGAATAAGGATTGTCAATAATAAAGCCAAGACTTTAGAGGATAGTATAAAGTACAATAAGAAAAACAAATACTCAATTTTTTTCAGTCTCCCATTACTAGTACTGTCGATCCGGACTATAATGTCTTTTAGAATTAAATAAAAGTGTCAGTTCATCTGAATGACTGAATGAATAATGTATTAATGTGCATTTGATGTGCACATTTACAAAGATGTATCTGCCAAGCCCAGTAAAAAAATTGCTTCTACAGAGAGTCCTTCTTTCAGAAATGATACCTCTTGAGGCATTAGAAACAAACAGGGCTTTTCCCTCAAGCTCTTAGAGTCCCTCTTCACCATCCAAAGTAATCAGATAAACATTATTGACACGTCAGCGAATTCATCATTAAATAATGATGAATTATCACTTCTATCACTATAATAGCAAGGTGTTTCAGAAAACTTAAATGAAAGAAGGCTGCAGGTTAAGGGGAAGACTTTTATTCATGTAAGAGATGTACATAATGTGGAAAAAAGCATCTGTAAAGACCCTGAGCCTTTTGAAAAAATTGTAACTCCTGATCAACAGAAAAGAAGCATATTTTGCATTTTGTCTTATTTATCTGTCATGCCTCTTTGCTCAGTGCTAGTGTCTTGAAACTGCTTCTGCAGCAGGAGTCACAGCAAGTTCTACTGCAAGTTCTCTGCCACCAGCACACACTCAAATACTCACCAGCTGTTTTGCTCTGAAAAGAAAAAAAAAGACAACCTGGTGCTGTTACCAAATGCCAAGACCCTAGTTGAGATGCAGACAATGTCTCCAGGCTCCCATTATGCTGCCTCAGCCCTGAGCTCTGAAGAGTATCGATAAGGGGCACAAAATAAAACAGGGAAATCAAGAGACTGTGAGTAATAGACCTTTGAATCTTTGTTATTGTTAGACTTACAAATAACACAAACTGGTTTGGGTAGGGAAGGGAAAGCAGTTTGCAGTTCAGCTCTGGCCTTGATACAATATAATTTCTCATATGTGGAAAAAAGCATATTTGAACACTGAGAGTCGTGGTGGTACAATGAAAGAGAATAAATCATGGCTTCTGAATTAAAGGGTCAGCCCCTCCATACCCCAGTAAAAGGGGTAGCAGTGCTGGTGCTAACGTAAAGCTTATCCACCTGAATGCATAGGGCATTATATGTGCATCAAGAGAGAAGAGTTTTGTGTCCTGAGTATTTTCCATCTTGCAAGATCATCTTTCCTCTGTACTAGGCATTTTTTCATCTCATTTTATATTTTGCCTGTGGCCAGTAAAACCTTATGGTTTTCAACTCAAATGAAGATTTACACTGAGATTCTGGATTTGGAATGAAAAAAAGGTCTAGATGCTGAAAGGCTCTTTTGTGTGCATGTCAGCTTGTGTGTGCAATTGTTCAGCCTCCTAGAAAGAATTTATAGTTACTTGCTCTTAAAAATGGCACTGAACCCAAAGCATTTTAAGCATAACATACTATGCTTTACTAAAAACCAAAAATACTTCACCTCAAATGCTCATAATTGAAGTCCCTTCCTGGAAGAGGTGCCCAGCATTCATGCAGCCACAGGGCTTGCTAGTCTTTGTCCCTGGGTGCTGTCTGTCTCTGAGGGAAGTCTGGTACTGCTGCACCTTTTCCTAAGTCCTTGCTTCATCACTGCCCTTCATCCATTCCAACAAAACTGTGGTGACATGGTAGTCTCACTTCCCTGTCCCACTGGTGCTACTTGCTGTTGTTCACAGAGCAACAGACCTCAAAATACAAAATAACTGAAATCATCAAAAAGTCAGTTTAGGTCAATTGTTTTAGTTGTAGATTGAGGTGGACAAAACTATGTTGCTTAATTCATATCAAATTTTTGCCATGTCTGAACCAAAATGAAGGCTAAAAATTATATATTCAAGAGAAAACTGTGGGTTTGCCATCTTTGCAGGTCTCTGTAAATACATGGGCTTATTGTGACACTACTGAACCTGGAACTCAGTCCTCTAAACACATACTTGGCTTCAGGTGGGGTTGTTATCTGCCTGCTTTCCAATCACACTGCCCAGTTTGGCCCACACATGGACTGATCTGTTTGTCTGCAGTGACTTGGGTTTTGTATTTCCAAGGTAGCAACCCTAGATGGAGCAATAAATGCTCTTTTCTGGCAACGTTCTTCTCCTTAAGATGGCAGCTTGCATCCCATTATTTTTAAGGTAGCCCACTGAAGCAGGCTGTTGCTTTGAGACAAAACCACAAGGACATGCTGAATGTGGTTCCTGGGTAAAACACACCATGATTTCCCACCAGACTTGTATCACGGTAGAGGTTCAATCCTTCCCCAAAAGATAGGTCTTTCTTGAGACTCAGTTCCGATCAGTAAAGGATGGGTCATTCAGAATTTTAAAAAGAGAAAACAGACATGGCTCTTTGCAGTTTGCAGTCCTGCTAGAACAGCCTCCCCAGCCTCTGGGGGATCAGGTAACAATGGGGTTTGATAATGCTGCCGGAGTTTATTTGAGGGATGTTGACAAGCCTAATTGCTTGGCAGCTCCGAGCAGCTGTAGGGCCCCTGGCTGGTCTGGGGAAGAAGGGGAGGGGGGGCATTAACTCTTGGTTTGCCTGTGGGGTTCCTCATCACAGCCAGAACACTGCCTGAGAGAGGGTTACTCTGACACCAGACTGTGAGAAACACTCTGGGAAAGCATTTGAGTCTAAATTATGGGAAGTGAGAAAGATACTGAGAAAGATACTGAAAGGATGTAACAGTAGTAGAAGGATGGACAATGTATTTTAAATGGATAACAAGTCTAGAAGTGGCCTTTCTGCATGTGTCCTCCGCACATTTAAAGCAATGTGCAGCAGTGTCAGTCCTTGCAATGGAAGCTTTTTCCTGTGTTATCCAGATAGTTGTCGGAAAAAAAAAAGACCAACCAAGGCAAAAAACTCATGACAAATCATTTCTCTAACAGAGATGAGTGAACTTCCCTCAGCAGTCTCTCCACCATTTATTTCTACTTTTCACTGAACTTCGACTTTTAAAGCAAATTCTACTGAGAAACAGAAGTGAATGGGGAAACATACCCAACATCATCATTGCCGACTGTGATACAAAGCATTGCAGATGTGAGAATTTGCATCATTTCCACTCTGTGTTCTACCCAACTGAAAATGGGTCATTTGCAAGTCTAGCAGCAGGTATATAGCTGTAACATGGCAGGATAAAGTTGTTTTGGGAGTTTCAATCATGTATTTCCAGATTATTTTAGTGAAAGTGAAGTCCCCATTTTGCATTATAGCAGTGGTTTTGCAAACAATGTAGTTATCTGATGTGGAAAATAAAACACACAATTGTGCAATTGTTTTGGAACACAATAAAACTGCCATTCTCATCAGGCAGTGACCATTTGATACAGAAATCCCTGAATTATATCTTAAAATTCTGGATTAGTACTTGGCATTTCACCCTTTCATGGCTTGTGCTAGCAGAAGACTGAACAGCCAGAATTTTATCAGAAACCAAGAAGCCTGCATCTCTTCACCATCACTGCCAAAAGGTCTGCATGGTGTTAGCCACAATATCTTCCTCGTCTCAATTCTCTGTCAGTTGGGAGACAATCCTTAAAATTTGGCATGCATGGGCAGCCTTAAGTCAGCCCACTTGGCACAACCACCCCAGGCCCAAAGGATTTCTAGGATTACTATCTTTCAGATAGACCCCAGCTGTGGCATACAGTGTTATGACTTCTTCCTGCCATTTACACAAGCTGTCCACAAATCTACCTGGCCCAAAACACGTGTGCCATCTCTTAGTTAAGTGTCAAAAGGAAGCTTATTCCTTCTCTTAATTATTAATCAAATCTTCTCCTTTATTTGGTATTTATTTAAGCATTTAAAATAGTGTTCTGAACACATGCCTACCACGTTTCTTCATGAAATCAGGAATTTCAAGTCTGTCTCAAGTGCATGCTCTGCACATAAGATTTTAATTCTTTTTACTGATACTTGGGCTTTAGTGCAAGAGTTTCTAACATGAGGTAAAAACCCTAGGAGATCTGTGAGTTATTTCTAAGGAATGCCTAAGAAAAGTGAACTGCAAATAGTTATATTTTGGTTTTGTAAACACCTAAATATTCAGCAGAAACATTTTCAAGGGTTTCAAATCAGAAGCTGTTGAGAGCCCCTGCTTCAGTATGTTCTTTCTGGGAATGCAATTCAGACACGCCTGCTGAAAACGATGACTCCCTGAGCTCTGAGAACACTGAAAGCTTCCTTTGCACAACTCATGTGACTTCTTTGTGTTTGCCATTTGGCTTGGATCAGTGAATCCCACACAGTGCATCATTTCTGATAGGAGTGGCCAGAAGTGCTTATATATCAATCCACACCGTTTGCTATTCAGGGAATATTTTGGCCACACCTCTCTTTGGTGCAGACCTTTGGATTTTTCCTTCGGTGATTAGCAATGCTGACTTTTATTTTCTTGGCGATGTGTAAACTCTGAATAAGACAGAGCTATTTTTAGCTGTACATCAACACATTAAAAACAAAGAAATAATTCCCAGTACCCATACATGAGCTAAAGTATAGGAGGATTTTAGATAGCTAGTAAACTCAAGTTGCTTTTACAGGCTTTAATGGCTAGCAAGCTAACTGCTTTCCACTGCAAAGTAAAAAATACCCTCCTATCCCTTTTAAATAGTCTCTCCTTTCGTCACTTCTATCAGAGAGGAATACTTTGTCTTTGTTTACTAGGTGCCTTGTCCTCTTAGAGTGCTCAGAGGATTGATAAAAGCTAATCAGTTCCAGCATTTAAGATACAGTAAATGACACAATTACCATCTGTGTATTAATGTACATCAAGGTGATTAATTTGATTGTCTTCCAGCTCAGTGAAAAAGAGCACAATAAGGTAAAAGGGGCCCTGGATTCTCAATGAGTATTTTCTCCTGCATAATTTTTGTTTTCCACCTGAGATGGCTTTACTTTTCCTTTTTCTTTTTTTTTTAATTCAGCTCCTAATTCCAGGCCACCCTAGAGCATGAGCCACCCAAAATGGCATTTATGCCAAGATAGTGGAAGGCCACAGCACTCTGCCAGCAGTGTCCATGTGATTTCCAGGGCACAGTAAAATCCTACAGTGCTATGTAGTGCCCTGAGGACTCGGGCACAAGCTGCACATTAAAAGTAATGCCTGCTTACTTCTAGTCCCTTTGGCCACAAACAGTGGGAACTTGTTCCTAAGTGGCATGTTAAGGACAAATAACTGCTTGAAACATTTCCAGGTACATACTTAGAGTCAGTTGTGGATGCTTCATCCTTGGGAGGGTTCAAGGCCAGGTTGGATGGAGCTCTGAGCAACCTGGTCTAGTGGAAGGTGTCCCTGGCCATGGCAGGCAGTTTGGAGCTACACAGTCTTTAAGGTGCCTTCAAACTCAAACCATTCCATATTTCTATGATTTGTAATTCTTCATTTCAGTTGACTCATGCAGACAATGGAGACAACCATAAGAACTCCTGGAACAGCCAGGGACCACTCCAGCCTTCATTTGCTGGTGACTGTGAAGGCCTTTAAAGGCATGTAGTTGAAGAACAGCTGGAGTTCTATTCTGTCATTAACTCACCCTTTGGCCTTGAGCATGTTATTTACATTCCTGGTATCTTGAGTGAAATGGTTGAAGGCAAGGGGCTGCTGATGAAGGATGGATGGATGGATGGATGCACTGTCCATTGTCTCCTTCCTAAGCAGGGCAGCCCATCACAGCTTCCCTCCGCAAACACAGGAAAGGGATAGCCTTAAGTGGACCCAGCATGGCCAAGCGAGCACCACAATCTGCCTGCAATGCCTTCATTTCCCGGCTCTCTCAAAACCTGCTTACACGCTTTGGGGCGAGGAGTTTGCTCTTAACGACACTCTCGTGTCCCTCCGAAATAGTTCGTGGCGCTGCCAGCAGATGTCAGCAAGCGATAACAAAACGCAGTCCCGAGCCTCGCAGCAGAGCGTGACTTGGGGGCTGCCCGCACCCAACCTGCGCTGCGACCTCGGGGCATCCGAGCCATCTCATCACCCGTGGGTGGCATTGGCATCGCCATCCAGAGCAGGAGCCGCGGCCGCCTGCAGCCGCCTTCCAGCTGCTTTGTGTTGGCGTGATCCCCTCCAAACACCGTCCCGGAGTGAGGGAAATGAGGAATGAGGGAAACCGCCGTGAAGCCAAGACCAGCCCACCTGGGCAGAGGGGTGCTGCTCAACAGGACACTGGGGACACGGGGAGCACCAGGCGTCCCGAGTCGGGGGAAGACAGCAGGGCTGGTACTTTCCCACTAATAAATGAAATGTGGCCAAAGCACCAGTGCTGCGAAGCCCTCCTGGCACCTCTGGTTTCGCCACATACAAGTAGCCAGTGTGTCACTGGACCTGCCGTCAAGCCACCACTAAGAAGAGCAGACAAAATAACAACACAACCAAATTGTAAAGCTCTGTCCCGAAACTCTCATTGTACAGGTTTGAAAGAATTGCCTCAAGTGGCAAAAGAGCATCACAGCAATCCCCATATAACAGCGCTGACATCACTGTGACATGCTTTTATGTAAGTGTAGGTTTAGATTTTAGTATGGCCAGAGCCAGAAGTGGAAATGGAATGTGTTCAACTCAATACTGATCCTCTTCATAACCTCAAATAGATCTGCTGACACTTCCCAGAAACACTAGTTAACATAAGCAGGAGGCTTCATATCAGGACTTTTTATCGACTGTTGGGTATAAGAGTAGTTTAGTTCTTACTGTGGTTTCAGTGCTTCAGGCAGAAAAACAGATCCCAGAAAAACATCCTGCAAGTTATTTGCTGACTACTGACTCAGTCCTGGCCTCACTAGCAGAAATAAGGGTGAGGCAGCAAATTCTAATTCTTTGTGCACTTCTTGATGAACAACTCATCTCCTCCTCAAGCAAACTGGAGCCGTGTGAGTGTTGAAAAGGCATGAGGAAAATTGCTGCCCATTTGCTACAGGAGTTGAAGCAAACTGTCACAACTAAACTTGGAGTAATCTGTTTTGCACTGAGCCCCAGAGGCTTTCAGGAAAGCAGAATGAAATCAATGTCCTGCAGCTGAAGTTTTGGGTGAGACACTGCACCCTGGAAGCAGAGAGGTCAGCACACACCAAGAGGCAGTGCTGGGTTATGTCTTCTTTATGGCTCTTTGGAAAAAAATATTCTTTTCTCACCTGGGGCCACACATCAGTTTGTTACTCAGATTTCCAGCCATTACAGGAAGACTGGAAGGCATCTGAAAAGAGCAAACAGATTACAGAAGCATTTGATTAAAAAGCAATTTAGGAAACTTTTTAACAGAATTAAAAGTTATTCAAGTAGCATCATCTGGCCTGGTACCTTTTGCTTAATTTTTTTCTTGTTATTGGGCTTTCTTTTCAAGTCTCAACTATCCACGAAGAAATCTTTCTCACGTAGTTCAACCCTCATATTTCACTGAACATGTTTTTCTGTGCTGGATAATTTACATTTTTTGGCCCTGGTTTGAAACCCATTTCAGGTGGTTTGGAATGATCTGAGCCTGAAAATGGATTGGAACCTATGTAGAAAAATATGAGTATGCCAAAGGTTTTGCCAGCTCTGCCCCAGCTGTCTGAATTGTCACCAAGCACAGAAAATACTGTCCCCAAAGGAATTGTTCCTTGATATTTATAGGCTGCTAAAGTGAAGCAAGAACAAACCCTTCTGCCTTGATCCTCTCAGGGAATTCTCCAGGCAGGCAGTGCTTCATCTATGCTCAAAGCAATGAAGAAGACGGATGAGAATAAGAAGATGGAAATTCATCAGTGCAAATTCTAGATGATGTCAGGAAATTATAAGAAATTCCCTACTCATAACCTAAGTATGGAAGGAATATAGAGGAAACAGGCAATGTGTAGATGGGGCCTAGAAATGCCTGTGCTCTGGACTTAAGTCCCTTTGGATGGACCAGAAAGTCGCAAGCTCCAGAAAGACCTACAGCTCAGGAGTAAAGGATGTAAGAACATTGCTGAATGAGATTTACAATATCAAAGTTGGAAATCAAGAAAATTAGGTTTAGAGACCAATTTATGGTACCTTGCATCTTATTAATTGCAGCAGCTGATTCTTCAGGTTCCCATGGTGCATTAATAAAAATTCACCCAAGGCCAAAAGATATCACTAGCATTAATGTTTACCTCACTCAAACCAGGCAGAGCAGGTTCCCACGGAGATTAGCTTGGTGTTTTCTTTTATGCTACCTTGCTAGTGCTACAGTAACCCCAAGAAAACCTGAAACCAAGGGTGTTTGCACAAGTGTATTTGTTATTGCAGCCTTTCTGCCGAGGGCTGCAGCACGGAGGAGTGACTACAGGTGTTGGAGGCCAGCAGGGCCTGACACCCGCAAAACAGCTCCTCATCATCCCACCCTCTCCCCCTACCCCTCACCTTCCTACAAAAATACCCCTTGGACTATTTATTACAAAACTCAGCAAGGGAAGCTGTGATCTGAGAGCTTCAGTGCTGCCAGTGTGAGTTTTTCCACAGGGTTTCCACAGGGCTCAGATCCAGTCCTGAGGTCGTTATTCTCCTATCCAGCTTATTTGCTGTAAACTTCAACACGTACTTGCAGGATTCAAGCAGGTGTTTCAACTCTGTGCCTGAACAGAGAAGCATTTAAATGTGTGCTTAAATGATTTGTGAAACTAAGGCCAACTAAACTCCCAATTTCTCCTCAGCATAAAGGAAGAATCAACAAATGACATGAGAAGTTAGTCATGAAGTTCAGAGGATTACCTGGAAGGAAATTCAGGGAGGAGGAAAGTTAAAAAAAAAAAAAAAAAACCAAAAAAAAAAAAAAAACCCCAACAAAAAAAAACCAAAACAAAAAAAACCCAAAACTCTTCTGTAGCACTTCATTTTTACAGAAAATATCCACAGCGTCCAGAAGAATTTAGTCTATTTTCCAGTATGCACCAGAATAACAGTCTTTCTCAAAACACCAGCACAGACGCAACATCAGATGCGATGTTCTGACAGTGCAGGAAACAACCTTTGCAGTCCAGCAGGAAAAAGGTCGGATCCTCTTGTCCCTCTGTCTGCTCAGAAAACCCTCAGAAAATGCTGCTGTAAGAAGTCTGCTCAGGTGTAAAAATTATCCTTGTCCCAGGGCAGTTTTTCTCTCAGCATGAGGAGATGGACTTACCTCGACTAGTAAAGCTCTGAGCCCAATCAATGCCTGGAATGAAAATGCAGAATGTTCAATATATTCTTTTCTAAACATTTGATTCTCAGCTTAAATGCCATGTTCCCTCTCCTTTAATTAAAGATATAACCTGGAACTATGAGTTATTTCTCTTGTCCAGAATCATATATTTTAATTATTTTAGTGGGGTGTTTGTTACCAGGAGGACACAGTTTCAGCATTTCACACAGTTCTTTTTAACTTATTATCCCCTCTTCACACTATTCAGGCCTCTCACTGTTCCTTTCTTTGTCTTGTCAGATTTCTCTTTCAATGACTCAACTCAGATGGAAAGTTCTTTCAGCTGTTTTCTTTACTGCTGCTCTATCTTTTCTTTCCTCACTGCTGCTCTATGTTTTTCCAGACAAAAAAAGGGTGCATCTCAGCTGCTGATGCACTGTTCCCAGCTGCCCATTGTATCCAGGAAGGCAGGAATTTAGGAGGCATTTAGGCAATGTCCCTTCTCCCGCGGAAAAGGAGGAACCCATGGGTTTCTTCAAATTTCTCCAAGGGTTACCAGAAGTCTATTGTGACTTCTGTTCCCACCTGTCTTTGTCCACTCTGAAGTCAACCTGAGCCCAAACCTCAGCCCAGGAAGAGTGAACACAGGTGCTTTGGGAATCCCAATGCTCTGGTTGTGTGCTGAGGGAAAATAATTCAGTGTGCCATAAGACACGGAATTTTATGATTGTTACAATTTCAGAGGGAATCCAACAGAACCATGAAGGGCAAAGGGCTACTTTAGGTACAGTAATATTTTCCATCAAGCAGTTGTTATCAAATGGATGGAAGTGTTGGTGCTGCTGTTTTGATCCTGATACCTCACACTCCTCTTAGATTTTGCTTCTGCTAAGCAGCAATCCAAATACTATATTTTAGGAGGTAGTACAGGTTCAACATGCACTTTTGAATCTAAAGCAGTAAGAAAAATTATTGCTTGTAATAACTGCAATCCCACTGCAAAGGAATGCTTGAGAGATTGTAATATTTACCAGGAAGGTGAGTTTTTGGGACAACTGTGGCCAGAATGGAATCAGGATCAAAGAGGAAAGACATCAACGCTCATTGAGATTTATATCATAAGCTTGACATAAACTGGAATTTACCTAAGGGTCTGAAGAAAAAACAAATAACTCCTTAGACCAATGCTGTCTGTATCCTCTCTTCATCCCATGTTGTAGTGAGTTCTGTGAGCCCTGAATAGATGTTTTTAAAATTATATCCTGTTTATATAAAAATTAACATTTAAAACTTGGAAGAAAATGCAATTTTCTGTGATTATACTCTTTCTACAATCTCAGCTTTCAAAATATCAAAGGTATAGTGAAATATAAGCTGCTATGTCAGTGCCATGACCATGCATCTGTCTAAAGATTACAAATGAAGGTAGAACATATCCATAAAAATATGGATTGTGGACTCATTCTTCTAGAGGACACTCAGCTTCTACAAATTTCATTAAGTGTTAGACTGTGATACTCTTATCAGTTTCAAGTGATGTCTTATTTCTTCATTCCAACGGGATAATTCAAAGAATTACGTATTATGCAACTTGAAAAAGGTATCACAATCTGACCATAAAGGCTGAGTGCTCTCCATGCGCGCTGGCACCAGGCTCATTGCCAAGAAAATTAATGTTAGACTTTTGAGGAAAATAATAATCATTGTTTTCCACAAATTATATTTTCTACCAAAATCATATGAGAAATTCCTTAACTTATAGAATAAGTCCTTTGAGGGGAGGGGAGAATGGCTCTGGTTTCACTGCCTAAATGTCTGTTCCATTTAAAGGATATTAGCTAGCCAAATGAAAAATGCATGAATCAATCAGCAACAAGGACCTTGATCTCCAAATGAGACAATGCTGAGCTTTGAGATTTATGGTCTTGCTTCCAGAATTCCATTATTTGGAGGAACAACAACAATAACAATGGGAGATGACATCAGAGTAACGCGTATTCTTCTTTTCTTTCCTTTCCTGTTGATCACAAGATGCTGACTTTGTGTCATTCACCCCTGTCAAATGAGTAAATGTGCAGTGCTTTAAAACCTCATCAGATGCACGCTGGGTTCAAAATAAAATGAGAATATCGTGAATGGAAGGGCATTATTGCCACTTGCATTTTGCACTGCTAATTAGTTTATCCACACAGCAGTTTGCTATTTCTTCCCTTTTTCCTTTATTTCTTCTGCCAACAGAACTTCTTTTGATTTTTGCACAGAGAAAACGTACTGTTGGGAGTCATATTGCACTGGTATAAGGCAGACAAGGATTTCATTCTAACCCCTCATGATTCTTGTTTTCTTTTCCCTATAAAACTACAGTTGCCTCTTGATTTTATGATATCTTCAGTGGGTGAACTTCCTTCATACATTGCCTGGCAAGACCTGACATAAGAGGCTTAAATGCTTCTGCCATAGTACCAAAAGTGAGAGAAGGTAAGGAGGGGATAAATTTACTGGAGAAGGCAAGAGGGACTCTCGTTAGCACCATCTGGGCACAGGAACATTCACAGCTTATTGTATCTTATGTGAAAATATGCACACATTTGAAAGTAAAGATCAGATTCAAACTCAGCCCTAAACTCTCTCCAAATGAGGGGATCTAGAATTTGTTCAGTGCCTTATCTTGCATGAACGGCTCCTTTCTGAGGCTGTCTCCCTTCTGCAGGTATCACGGCACAGCTCAGCCAGTGAGGCAGGAAGGAAAGATAAAGGATATATTGGATATATCAGAGATGGGAATGCCCTTGCTACCTTACTTCAGTAATTTACAGGTTATACAAATCCTTGATATAATTTTAGGTCACATCAAGCTAAACAGGTAAACCTCTTTCCCTGATGGCATGATCTTAATTTGGGATGGCAGTGAGTTTAATACACGATACGTGAAGTTAGGGAGGTAAAGAAAAAATTGAATCACTCAAAATTTCCTCCCCTCTCAGGAGTAACTCAGTAACTGGTTATTTGCAATGAAAATGGCATCCACAATGAATATTTTCCAAATTTTCTCATGGCTGTTTTCCATTGTTATTTTAAAACATAAATCTTGTGTTTAAAATGGGCTAACTCTGAACTTACCAAGGAATTCCTATGTTGATTCCAGTGGCTTTTGTATCATGTCAGAAGTATGGAAAGCAGTTGCTTTCTCCTCATAGTCTTCATCATAAGTTCTGTAAAATGTATCCTGAGATGGTAAACAGATGTTTTTCTGGGAAAGCAACAGTAGTAAGTGATAAGCATATAGAGGCTGAAAGGGGGTTAAAATATTAGTTTGAATAATCAGTGGAAGAAACTCTTCTTGGTTTAATTCATGTTTCTGTTAGGAGGTGTGGATTCCTTACCAAGAACTGAAGGCTGTTGTGACTGTGGCACACTGGATCATTCTCCAAAGAACAAGAAGATCACACACTACATTCACGGCTACAAACAACACCACTGTTGCAGTTCAGTGACCAGCACTTTCACTTTTTCACAGCTGTGTGTCGACTAGTAATGTAGAAGTAATTATTTACTAGCAGTTTTATTACTACATTTACCTCAGGTCTAAGATTTATGTGTATTTTTTTGCTCACGTTACTGGAGGTTGCACCTCAATAGGCGTTCTTTTCTGTTGGCAAGTACATACACCAGTTTATTTGGAGGGGTTTTCTTTCTGCTAGCTGAATAAGTAAATAATGTTCTGTGCTGATTTATTTGCAAGAGAATGCACAAAGTTGCTGAGAAGAGATTCCATGTCCATGAGGTTGTTGTTTTTGCAGTTAAACACTGTAATTTACCTTTTTCTATACACAGGTTGGTATACAGGGCTGAGATTGGTGGCTAAGAAACCATTTGGCTTGGAGAAATATTAGATTTAATATTAAAAATATTACTTGTTTTTTAAAAGGCAGGTGTCTATTTTGTATACTTTGAGTAAGCTGTTATTATTATTATATATGATCATTACTGGGGGTGCTTGCTTAACAAGAAATTCTTATATTTTCAGAGTTCACTTGCTCCTGCTGTTTATAGCAGCAGTTTGCTGAGACCAGCAGTCCTCAGGTCATTTATTTCAGACAAACCAACCTCTCCCTGTCTGGCTGCCACTGCTGTCCTGAGTGATATGGCCATATAGAAGGCACTTCAATGTAGGACATCATGGCGTTGTCTGGTGCTGGGTAGGTGATGACTCAGTGTCATTTCCAGGGATATAAGCGACAGAAAAGCCCCGTCTTTGAACCTCACACATACCCAGGTGAATCATGTTTTGAAGAGAGAGAGGATAAGGGAATGGACTTTTAGCACTCGAGCTCAAAATTCATCTGTAACCTTAAAAAAAAGGAACCCTATGCTACATAGCCTTGATGAATTAGAAAGTTTGTACAGCTTTGGGAAGAAAAACACAACTCTGTGTGAGGGGAAACAGTAAATGCAAGCTGAAACTAGCTCCCATTTTGTGGGAAAGTCTACTTTTTTGACATTGTCCCTGTTCTGAAACAGAATAAAATTTTTTCCCAATTTTTCCTTGAAGTTAAGTGCTAACAGAGAAGAGGTATTTAAGATTAGCTCAAATGCTTTGCTTTGGCTTTGAAAATTTTAAAGCGTTTGAATTAAAATATATTTTGAAATTAAAATAAAAATGTAACCTCTTTAATTTGATCAGTTTTTTTTTCTTGTTTGTTTTTTTTTTCCCTTTTACATTTTTCCTGTAGTCAGATTTCAAAGAGTTAACATTTTCCATATGAAGTTTTCCTGAAAAGTTCCCTGTTCCCTGATAAGCAGGGAAAATAACTGGGCACAAGTACCACAGAGTTTTTAAAATAGACCCCACTGCAGCAGGTAGCTGCATGTACAGTAAGGCTTTGACTGTGCTGTTCTAACCTGCTCTCAGCACAGAGTCTCTTTACCTGCCTCTGTTGCTCCAAATGTTCTTTTAGACTCCTAACCTGAAGGAAGGGTCCTTGTGGCCCTGTGATGACAGTCCTTTATTTATCAATAAATGTCCACTGGGGGAAAAAAAA
>VWZV01001629.1:147949-163980 GCA_013397155.1 Irena cyanogastra | reverse complement strand
AAAAAAAAAAAAAAAAGTGACTTCGGTGGCTCGCTGCAGTTGGAGGAATCTGGAGATCTGAAGTCAGGTTTCCCATTTCAGTAACATTTTGTACTAACTTACAGTGGCTCTTCTGTTAGCCAAGAGCATCACCCAGCTTCCAGCATGGCTACAGCTGCAGGAAAGGACTGGCAGCTAACACAGTAATGAGTAAGTATCTATTGAGATTCACTCATTACTATTAATTTCCCCATTGCTTCCAACTGATTCAGGAACTACTTATGGAAATTCTTCTTCTTCTGTCTCGCTGAAATCCAGTGCTGCTGCTGTCAAACCTGCCAACACAGGCATCAATGCTACTGTGATAAAATAAGGCCAATTCTATCCCAATCTTCCTTTCCTAGGGAAGAACAGAACTCATTAAATAACTATCAACTGTGACAAGAAAGTAGCTGGCCAAACACTTGCTGCTAATCTAGGCATGACAGCAGGACTATACCTTTCAAAGCAGTAATTAGTTAGATGAACAATAACATAAGTACCAGACAATGACACAGAAAGGACTGTCCCTAAAGGACAGATCCATTATTCGTAGGGTTCAGTGTTTGTGTGACTTATGAATGTTATTTTGCAGTATAAAATTACATTTCTCCTCTGCTGCCTTTCTCTTTGTTTTCTGCACAGTTTATGGAAGGGGACAGAGAGGAAATCTGGAGCTGAAGCCAGGTGGCAGAAGCTCTGCAAGACCTTCCTTACATTCATGAAACGAGTGTGGGTGGACATATCTCACAGTAGAGCAACACCATCAGCCTGCACCCCCCGTCCTGTGTGTATAAGAAACCTGGTACTTGCACCCTGCCCTTGTTTTATGCTTGGACTGATACTCACCCAGTATAGTTTTGTAGACTAGATCTGGTAACCCTCATGACTTTCCTTTCTCAACGGGTCAGATTCTTAGGTGGTGTAAATTGGTGTAACACAATTGAAGCCAGTGGAATAATACAGATTTATCCTCAGCACACACTAAAACAGCAGAAAGTGCCAGAGGTGTTGTCCTAACAGCTACAAGAATTCACAGGCCCAAACTGCTACCACTGCATGTAAAAAGCAGGATTACGATCGCACATAGAGTGGAAGCTGAAATTACATCCAGCCAAACTTGTTTTCAACGAGACTGTTCCAGTGCTTAAAGTTAAGTATACACATAAGTGTTTGCAGGATTAAAGCCTTGGTTTGTAATGACAGAGCAAATCCAAATAGAGATGGATTAGCTGGCAGGGGGCAGGTGAGGTGGTCAAAGGCACATGCAGTTTATCATATGGCTCTGTAATTTACTACACGATTATCACAACTACATATTTGGTGTGAGGATATAGATATACATGCACACATGTATACACAGAGCCAAACTTTATTGGCACAGAGGCCCCACAGTTATTTCAAATTTAGACTCTGAGCTGCACTTGCTCCAGGACTGTGTGTCTATTGCCAACACACTGAAGAGCCTCAGGCTTTGGTCTGATTCTTTGTTTGCTTGCCCATTAAAGTTCTTATCCCACACTCCCTTTTGGCAGAAAATTTTGTTATTTCTGCTTTATGCTGGCCTGGGCCCTTCTCTTGCCTCTGTTCCTATTAACCTATAGCAGTGACAGCCAGGAGCAAACCAAAGCAGCTGGTTGGAGATGCTACTATCAGACTGAGAAACAGCTGTTGTGCAGAGGGGCCACCCTGAAAAACTTCTATTGCAGCATTGCTGTGCTGTAGTTTGGCCATGGCAGTCGGGGAATTGGGGAAAGAGAGCACTTTCACTTTCAGATATTAAATTGCTGAAAAATGTAGGGGTGTGTGCAGCATCTTTATTGGATGTCACACAGAAGTAATGCTTTCCAGGTATTTTTTGGCACTTCGCATCGTTATCCTCTAACTGCCAGCATGGAATGGCCCCATGTTGCAACTCAGCATGCAACCAACTTCCAATTTTTCTGTTTAAATTAATATTTACCAGTTGGTTATTTTTGGCTGACTTTTATTGATAGCACTGATTCAAAACAAACAGCCAAATTCCGCCCTCGGTTACAGCCTGTGACATTTGGAGTTAACTCCACTTTTACCAGTGCCACCAAGGGTAGCCATAGTCCTTTTCCTGCCATTTTGTAGCATCACCTTTGCCCTGTCCTTACCTTTAGATGAGAGTCAGGCTGCAGTTTTAACTTTGAATAAACTGGGATACAGCATTGAGTAGAGGTCCAAAATGTACTGACTGGGCACTTCTCTAAGATATTTAATAGTCCCTGCATCTTCCCTTCAGCATTTCAGAATACTTCTGTGTATGTGCATAAGAAACTCTTGCAAGAGGACTATAAATTAGACCTTTGCTGTCAGCCAAAAAATTAATTACCAAAGAACTTCAGAAAATCAGGTAGATTAATCACTTCAGACTTATTTTAGTTATTTCTAAACTAAAGATGTAGCAGAGTCATTGATCAGGGCATAGGACCTATACTGTAATTTGGATAGACTCAGAGCAAATGCGATACTCAAAGCTGCTGCACAGAATTTTCTGTATGTCTTGCTGGATGTTTGCCTCCTGAATCCAAGACGTTGATACAAGTAAAAACCACAACTATGTCTATAGAAAAGCTACAAAGTGGCATGGCAGTGCCTGTGTAGTTGGCATCTGGGCCTAAGAACTGTTGCATTCGGCTCCCATATAGAGCTGTGCTTGGAAGCACATTCCTGTTTGTCATCTCAAGGGTGGGAAACCACCGAAAGAACTAAGTCAGCCACCAAGGCCGCCAGGCTGAGTTTGCTGTGACATTGATAAATATTCAAGCCAATGTCTTTCAAACGTTATTGTGAATCACCTTTCCCTCCTTCCTTCCCCTGCTTCAGTCATCTTGCTGGCTCAGAATATTCACCTTTGTCTCAGGCCTCAGCTGCCTTCACTTTATTGCATATGATTGCTATTGTCTTTGTCTCTTTTATCCGCTTCACTATGTCTCATTTTCCTAAAGTATCTGGCACCCACTTTTTCATAACACTGTTCCTTTGTTTCAGGAAAACATAATTTCAGGAGGCAGCAGAAATACAGCTCCAAAGGCCACAGGGTGACATCCTCTCTCACCTGATCTTTATTCATATCGGGGTTTAATGGTACTTTTTTTTCCATTTCTCAAGCACCCTGCAACACCCTTCCTCCCTGACAGGAAGGCACATTTTAATTCTCATAAAAATGCTTTCCTACCAATCTTCTGTTCTTCAGAAGTTTCAGAGACCTCTCTGTTAAATGCTGGTTTTCTCATGTGGATGGACCTGTTGACCTGGTTGTGGTTTATTACTGTTTTGACTTTTTTTTCTCCTTCTTAGATTTGGAAGAACTTGGACCCTTTGTCATTTTCGATTCTGGTTCTCTCCAAACCCTGTTTTGAATACTGTGGTAGGAACGATTGAGAATTCTAAATATCTGACCTGTTTGGCTTTCTGAAAGCAATATTTTTAACATAATACCACTAATTTTGTGGTTTTGGCTCATACATAATCAACCTGGCCCGGATATCATCAACAACACCAAAAAAAAAAAAAAAAGTTTCTAAGTTTCTCTCACTTCTACAACTCAGGCAAGAATGCTGTTATGCTGTCCTTTATGTACACTTTCTTAGTTCCCTAGTGCACTGAAAAAGGGACCCTCAGTCCATTGAAATAATGCAAAACCTCAGTTGCTGATGGTAGTGGTATGTGATTTCCTATGTACATTTTACACCAGAAGGTACAGTGCCTATTGTACGTCCCCATTTAGAACTCAAACACAATGGCTCATGCAGCTGCATGGTGACCTGCCAAAAAAGTTTAAGACAGCATAGACTTCCACATGAATCTGCAGATTAATGAGACAGAGAACTATCTTCTTTTTTCCCCACAAAAGGCTACTTGTGCATTCAGATAGTGCTGCGGACTAAAACCAAAGTTCAGCTTGCCATAGGAGTAGAGAGAGAAGAAACACACACAAGATACACTCAGAAACAGCCCAGCCCTTATGGAAAACTCCTGTGGAATTTAACAAAAAATGATAACGATTTCTACAGCTTTTTTTTTTTCCCCTACCATCCTATAGCTCAGATACCTCTTCTATTAAATTCTATACAATGGCTCAAAAAACTTCATATAAAAGATATAATGCTCCATAGGTTTTAGAGTAATTTTATAGTGTTCTGTTACATTTCTATAGGACCCCCTTGTTTCTACTCCAATTATGTTATCCAGAACTTTTCATAAAAGGCCTATCTTATAACAGACCCTTTCCCTCTCTTTCTGTTTTCCTTTAACAAAATGAGATATACATTACAAGGTGTGTTTCTTACAATTCCATGATTTTAGGCATATTAAGTTCCAATATGTGGCAAAAGAATTATTTGTCTTTTGGCTAGGAAGCTTATTAAATTAGTAAGAAAACTGTCAAAGCCAAGCAAATACAAATTTTCAACTGCCTTCTCATCTTGATTAGGCCAATGAAACACTAGTGTGGAAGAGGGAGAAAAAAAAAGAGCTTTCAATCTTTTTTTCTTATAATTTTGAAGAAAAGTCAAAACTATAAACACTTACAGAAACCTTTCTTGGCAAATGCACTCTCAGAACTTTATGTTAAAAGGTGAAGTGAGTAGTAGCTCCCTGAGAAAAGTCTTCAGGAAGAGTTTGGCACATCACAGTCCTAAATTATAATGTAATTCTTACATATCTGTCTTTTTGGAATACAGTGGTTTTGTCTTGGGTGTTAATACATTTCCATTTCCAAAATTATTTCCATTATTTTGGGCTGCTTAATACTTGTCAGTAGACAAGGACAGCAGGTACTTCAAGGCTCATCTGATACCTTTGTAATCTAAGGGTGCTAATCCACTGTGGAAAGATAGCTCAGCCTATGGTTTGAGCTAATAGTTAGAGGCCAGATCATTCCAAAATGGACTGGAGAAATGACAACAATATAAATACAATTTTTCATTGAAAAGGTCACCAAGTTAACTGTGTTATAACAACACTGGATTCACTAGCCCGTTTGGCGTGGCCATGGCTCCAGACACGAAATTGTCTTCACATACATTGTTCAGAGGGAAAAGGACTACAAGATATCCCATATGGCCTTATTATGAGCAATAAAAATTACAGTGACTAGAGAGATGTTGTCTAAGAAATAAGTTTAATTTCTCACTTTTTGCATTTACAGAGTTGGTAATCAAAATAAGTAATTCCACACCTATGAAGGCAAATTCTGGGTACATTAAGAAATGTATAGAAGACTTAGAAGTTAAGATAATTTAACCAATAAAGGTCACATGGTCTATTATTTTTTTCTCTTCCATAAATTTCACAGCGTGACTGTGTTTTGATCTCAGAGAGGCAGGAGATGGAAGCTTAAAGCAAAGTGGCAAGATTTAGCTTATCAATTTGAGACAACTATTTTTAGTCACTGATTCTTGACACAAGAATACCCTTGCCAGTTTTTATGGCTTGAAGAGAAGGGACCCCAGAAAGGTTTGATAAAATGAGAATGTCTTTTAAAAGGACACGTAGAAAATATAAAAGTAAGAGCAATCCTTCTTGAGTTGATTAACTTCATTTATTAAACAAAAATTTTGTGTAAGTTTTGACTCATCAAGATCTCATTTTGTTCATAAGAATGCCTTTGATGTAAAAGGTGTAAAAAGGTTTCTGAATACATGAATCACAATTCAATACCATCCAAAGCATCACCAGATGTCATAAAAAGGGATAAGTTCAAATTCCCTAAGTATTAATGTGGATTGTGTATCCACTTATTTTTATTATCAAATCTTTATTTCATTCCTGAGATGACTATCTTAAGTCTTACTGCTTTCATGATTGTTTCAATTCATCTAGTTCCTGCATACGTTTCAGAACTTTTCCTTTTTTACATAACTCCCTTGAGAAGCAGCTTTGCATTGACTCATTTTCTTTCTTTTCCCTCTTTAAGAAAGTTTTGTCTCTGTGGATTTTCTCTGAAGATGTTTTAACTGATGAGCTGTGACTTCAACACAGTTTCCCAGATGGTCTGAGCAGTGGAGTCTCATTCTCTTTGTGAGTGTGTTCGCTGCAGTTGGTACCGTGGTCCAGCTGAACACAGTTTTCAACTCTCAATACTGCAATTCCAGTGCATCTTCTGTTCTCTGTCTTTCTTTTGTTCCTTAAGATATTTCTTGAAGTATGGAGAATCCCTACTCCTCCTCTAGTGCTGGAGGAAAAGTGTCATATTAATCTTTGGGAATGCAGATTTCTGCTCCTAGTTTTCTAGTGTTTGAAAAAATCCTGACTTCCTTAACATAGTCATTTTCTGGGACAGAATTTATGATTGATGTATTTGACCAGGAATTTCTGTTTTTATTTTTTATTATTTTGGTGAAACAGAGTAAAATAACATGTAAATACATCCACAAAGTTCAATGAGGCCAAGAGCAAGATCCTGCACATGGGTCAGGGTGATCCCAAGCACAAGTACAGGCTGGGGAATGAAGAGAGCAGCCCTTCAGAGAAGGACATGAGGGTGTTGGTGGGTGAGAAGTTCAACACAACCTGACAATGAACCCCGGCAGCCCAGAAAGCCAACTGTGCTCTGGGCTGCATCAAAGCGGGTCCAGGGAGGTCATTGACCCCTCCACTCTGCTCTGGTGAGAACCCACCTGAGGTGTTGTGTCCAGCTCCAGGGCTCCCAACAGAGGAAGGACATTGATCTGCTGTAAGGAGTCCACAGGAGGCCACAACAATGATCTCAGGGCTGGAGCTCCTCTGTTATGCAAAGACAGGCTGAGAGAGTTGGAGTTGTTCATCCTGGAGAAGAGAAGGCTCCAGGGAGACCTTACAGAACCCTCATGGATCTAAAGGAACCTACAAGAGAGATGAAGAACAACTTTGTATAACAGTAGGTAAAGACAGGACAAAGGGTAATGGCTTTAAATTGAAAGAGAGTAGGTTTAGATTAAATATTGGGAAGAAATTCTTTACTGCGAGGGTCGTGAGGCACTGGAACAGGCTGCACAGAGAAGACGTGGATGTCCCATCCCTGGCAGTGTCCAAGGCGAAGCTGGATGGGGCTTTTAGCAACTGGTCTAGTGGGAGGTGTCCCTGTCCATGGCAGAGGTTTGGAACTAGATGGTCTTTAAGGTCACTTACAACCCAAACCATTCTATGACTCTGTGTAAACGAAACTATATATTTTTTACTTTCATTTAATATTTGCACCAAACCTTTGAGTAGATCTAAACCCATCTGTATTACCCAGATCAGTTGCTGAATAGCCTCATTTTCTCTCTAGCAGATTGGGATTTTCCAAATTGTTGTCTTAAAGAACATTTGCTTTTCCATATGGTCAATCATATTTGCCACACAGGTCCCCTTACACGCTTGGGCCCTGATGATCATTTATCCTCTGCAGTCCAGGTGCTCTAACTGCATGTATGGATTCTGACAACTCCAAGTCCCACACAGCCTTTCTTTCTCACCTCATTGAGAGGCTTCTCAGTGATACAAACCTGCAAGGCAGTCACACTTAATATAAAAGTTCTTACAGTTTTATCACTATTATTATTATCATTGCTGTTGCCGTTCTCTTAATCCTGAAAGCTAATCGGCACTGACAATGGACAAGGGAGATGTATTAAAATGTACTTAAAATGTACTTGTCTGTATCTAAAATACTTTCACAGCACAATTTCCATAGTGCAGAATACCCAAAATCCCTGATCAGTTCACACTCATTCTGTCTCCATTCTGGATCATTCCAAGAGCATTTCCAAAAGAGTGCAATGGCTGTGTGACATATGGTTTCCTCCAGAAAGCATTCCCAAAGGCAACACAGACAAGACTGTGTTATCTTTGTGTTATCTCACAACATCCAGCCCTTCAAGTATTCCCTGTGCCACACCCCTGAGCTCACAGAACTACACTCCATGGAACCAGCACCACAGGGGCTGCAGGTTCAGGGACACATTATTCCATAAACACTGAGCAAACACCACAAATTAAGAGTGCTCTCCATGGGCCAAAGGCTCACTATCCCAGGCCCAGAGTAAAACTCCCAAGCCTTGACTACATTTTTTTTTCTCCCATCCACTTAGTGGATGCCACACAAGCTAAATGACCACCAAAGAAAATTGTTTCAAGTAATGAGGATTCCCAAAGCCACTGATTGTAATAAAAATACTCTATATTTGAATTAATTTTCAAATGCACTCTGGTACCTAATGCAGAGGTGGGAGAGCACCACATTTCTGTATAGACACATCTGGAGGCCTTCCAGCTGCTGCTGGTGTGATACTTCTCACCATAGTGTCCCTCTACAAATATTTAGTACTCTGCTGGACCAGGTTTCATTTTTCAAGAAGGAAAAGTACCTGCCATGTGATGATGGATGGTGGTTCTTGTCTGAGCAAAATTTGTGTGTTCTTGGCTTCTGTCCACGAAGAAAAGCAGGCACAGAAGGAAAAGCAGAAGAGCAGAAAAGCAGAGAAAACACCAACAATGTGGACATGAATTAGCCTGCTGAAAGACGAGCTCCTCAGACCACAGGGAATCATACCCTGTAAGAGGGAGCTGGTATACTTAGAGACTGCTCTTTGGTTTCCAGAATCCATCCCCTCAATGCCTTTTTTTTTTTTTTTTTTTTTTTGTTCATGAAATTAAACCAGGACAGTAAGGGAGGAAGGTAAGAACAATATTAGTTACAGGTCTCCCTCCTGCTATTACTTAACTTCTCTCCTTCCTGCTACTACTTCATTTTGTTGAAGAAATGATCAGAAGGAGGAGTAGTGGTCTGCAGCAAAAAGGAAGAGAAAGGAAAATTATGACACACAGGACATTGAAGATTAAGATACCTTAATATATCCAGCAAGGGAAAAAAAAGAGGAGTATGTGAAGTATGTTATATACAGAAGAAATTCCAGCAATGGAATTTGCCAGGAACTAGATGAAGGTGGTAAAATCATTAACAATGAAGAAAGCCATATTCAATAAACACATCTCTCCTTGATTTGGAAAAAGCAGGATAACAGCAGTATCATATCAGGCAGCCAAAGCCTTTTTCAGTCCATTAGCAACCAAATAGGATGTTAAATATCTACTTGTGATAAAAACCTGTAATTCATCAGGCCCAGATAACTTGCACCTGAGGAGTCTCAAATAGTTGGTGGAGGAGATTCTTCCTTCCACATGTTAATTTTTAATGGGTCTTGAATTAACACAGAAATTCCAGAAAACTGGAAGAAGGCTGATGTTTTGCCAGTATGCAGCAAGGACGAACATGATGACCCTGGTAAATACAAGCCAGCTAACCTAACTTCAAACTGGAGAGGAGGTGAGGGGGGAGCAAAATAACAGAATATGGGATTCAACTGATAAAGAATGAAAGGACAGGAAGTAATTAATGCCAGTCAGCATGGTTTTATGGAAAATAGGTCTTGTCAGACAAACCTGATTAGATTACAAATTTGGTTAAAAAGGTAACTGCCTCAGTGTGATATACTGAGACATTTGTTATGCATTTGATTTAATTTTGCAAAACATTCGGATTGAAAAAAAAATATTGTACAGCCTCAGTGAAATACCCCCTAGCAGAACAATGCTTTTATTAAGCAGCAGATCTCAAAAATGTGTTATCTCTGGGAAGTCATCACTGAATATAGATATTTTTAGCATGGCTGAGAAAGGGTCAGTCTTAGGCATGGCATTTGAGCATTTTTGTAGCTGAGTTAAGTATAATTACTGTTGCTTGTACTGCTAATGCAATCTTTGCAAAAACAAATAGAAAAGTAACCAATAGATGTAACGTTACATCTTTGTACAGCATTGGTGTGAATATACTTCACAGTTTCAGTGATCGTATGTTTCACAATGCTGAAAAAAACCCCAGAGGTTTAAACAATAGCTGCAAAACTCATTGCTAGAGCTGAAGAAAATGCATTACTCTGAGAACTTTAGAGAATATGGAGATATTGCTTGGTTGCAGTGAGTAAATACCTCCATCAGCAGAAAAGCAGCTCATATACTTTCCTTTTTCAGCACTCCCAGTGCACTCGGAAAAAAGAGTTAGGCAGTCTTAGGGCCCAGGTCACCCTGAACGGCTTCTGTTTCCACATCAGTAGCAGGATAGGTTAAATACAGCCTGGTGGCAATGGGGTGTCCCTCATGTCAGGAGGGGTGCCTGACCTACTGCACGCAGCAGCACTTGTGTAGGTCGTCTGCATCTGTGAAGGCTCCAAGGTTTTTCTCTTGCTTGTAATCCCTCTCCAAGTAAAAGGGCAAGATAAAATGACCCTGGATAATTCAGAAAGTGTCCTGGCCAATTATCCTAGGGAGCCTCAAGGAGTTACCAGAGGATGAAAGGCTCTTCTCTAGTCTTCAACTCAGAAAAGTTGCAGCTAGACAATAAAAGGAGAGGCAGGGGAAAAATGTAACAACTTAATGATGTTACAGTAGCACCGGGTAAGATCCTCAACTTGAGCAAGCAGGTGCCACTCCTTCAAAGTCAGTGGAGAGATGCTAATTTACACCAATGGAGAATTTCACATAATATGTTTTTTTATTTGCTTGAGTCCTGCTGCGGCTCCATAAGCAAAGGTTAATGCAGGTCTGCCAGGGGCAGGCTGGAGTTAACACAGAAAGGCAGTGGTGAGGTTGCTGATTATGATAAAAGCAAATTGTGAACTGCAAGCATCTGAGTGTTGAGTGTCACATTCACACCTAACTGCTGCCCTTGCCTGTTCCCCACAGTCATCCAGCTCTGTCATCATGATTTGTTCCTGAAACCACATTTCTGCTGCTGTCACTTTTTGTCTTTGGAAATTTGTGTACAGGCTTTCTATAATGACATACTAAAAAAGCTTGTAAAATTCAAATGAGTGGATTACAATATGTTTAACCCAGGAAAATCACTTCCATATATTAGGCAGAAACTTGAGTCTTTACTTCTTTTAGTCCTGCACTTGCAGTAGGGATGTTAAAACTTATAAAACTATAGGAGACACCTGATAAGTGAGGGCAGTGAGGAGTTTGTTCCTCTAATGAAAAAAAAAAAATAGGAACCTCTTTCTAGATCTCTGGGTCTTTAACCTCACAGTGTCTCTAAAGAGAAGTCAGACATCTCCATAGGGTTGCCCATCTTCTCCATTTCCATCAGTCCTCTTTGACTGGGAACAAAGTTCTGACTACCAACAGAACCACGGCATCTCTACAGTATTTTTGTTTGTGTTTCAGTAGTGGACTATGTCAACGCTGTCAACATGTCAACAATTAGTGGCACAGATGTAGAAGACAACATGAGATAACATGATTTTCAATGTCATGCCCAGGCTCCTCCAGGGTTGGCAGCTGAGAGCACATCTGCCTACAGACTCATGGGTGACACACCATCCTTGCAGCCCCCACTGAATTCTGAACTTACTGCCATCCCTGAACTCCCTCCCACCTTGCAGGTTATTTCCTAAAAGTGAGCAACTGTACTTTTCGTCTTTGAAAGGCAGCATTTCCCAGCTCCTGCTGAGTTTTTACATTCGCACTTAATCTCTGGTTCACAACAAATAATGCACTCACCTGATGAAAAGGTGCAAATCTGAACCCAAACTAAACATAAATTGCAAAGATACCAGAAACAGCTGCCTAGCAGCAGCAGGACAGAGTTTAGGACAAGCCATGAAATCTACCCACAACACCTATTAAACCAGCTTACGCTGAGTTTTTCATTACTTCATTACTGCACTGTGGGATATGCTTCCAGCTGCCCCTGTTGTGAGTACCTCTACTGGTGAGCTGAAAGCAGTTGATGACACCAAAAGGTTCAGGAAAAANAAAGGTAAAAAAAAAAAAAAAAAAAAAAAAAAGGAAGGATAAAAAAGACAAGGTTACTATACCAGATCTCTCTGGAAATAATTGCATTAAATACAGAAAAGGTTATATACCATTTCCTTTGTCCTTTCTCTCCCCATAGGCTGCTGGCCTATGGTTGTTTCTCGTACCTACCCTGTAGCTGATTTTATTGTTTATTCCTAGCTCCCCCTCCAGTTTGCTTGGGGCCCTGTGTCTTAGCGAGTGACTCCCTGCTCCCTTTCCAAGTTCAGAACCTTTCTGGCTAAAGTCTGCGGTGACACGTAACACAAAAAGACAGCTCTGGGCACAGGGCATGCAGCCATTCCTGGAGAGACCAGGCTGCGGTTCGGCAGTCCCGTTTGTGGAAGATGAAGTGATCAAGCTTAACTAAAAGTGACTAACAGGGAAGGATCTTTTCCTGTCAAACACAGAAGGTTTTCCATAGAGCGGGTCCAAGGTTGTGAGAGAAGGTGAACAGCTCTGCTTCTAAAGACTCCTTAATTTTAAGAAATTCAAAGACCCAGCACAACACTTTGTTCTGTGACTTTCTTAAACCTATACCCTTCACATACTTTCATGAGCCATCATCTTTCTTATTTAAAGCAGACACAATGGAAGTTAAAAAAAGCAGAAGAGATGAGAAGTACAAGTCTCTGCAGATGTAAGGTATAATTTAGCAAAGCGTTTTATCACCCAATCTTGCCAGGTCTTCAACACGTTCTGCAGGCACGGACTCCTCCATTCATCTTGTGAATAGTGGGGAGAGAGAGCACCCCAGTCTTCTCCTGGTTGCAGGAAACTCCTTCATGTTGACTGTTCATTCAGCCTTTGCATGCATATTTATATGGCTAAAGCCTTGAGAGTCTTCATGAATTAATTACTAAGTCTTTGTTTTGCAATAAACCATTATTTATTTAGGCATTCATAGTGATTCATAAAAACTCACGTTCAGATTTTCTGATGAACGTGGTATGAAAACACAGATAAAATAGGGAGATCCAAAAGAATATGTTTTATTTACAGGTTTTGTATAAATACAGGAAACAGGGGATGGGATAAATACTCTAACAAAGTAGTCAACAAACTGTTTTCATTAATAACTTATCAAACCAGTTTTATTTTTGAAAACATCCAAAGGAAACTAAAAGCTATGCAGGCAGCTGGTTGAATTTCTCCTGGAGGGTTTGAATGGGACTGCAGGCCGGTGCTGAATTTCACTCTTGTGAATAAATCCATGCGTTATCTTTTGAAAAGCAATATTTTTCAGAGTGGAATAAAGCCTATTTAGTAAATTATTATTTTTGTTTTTAAAACTAAATGACTCTTTATTAAAAAAGAGACCTACTGAAATTTGAATTTTTCCTCATTACCTGAGGCATAATCAAACTGTCAGCTGTTTTACAAGGGTGATAATGTGGAACAGAAGTGTGATAACATTTGCCATCATTCCAGCTGGTTGCCCCCAAAAGACCCCCAAAAGACACCTTCTCATAACCTTCTCATCAGTGAACCCACACAATCTTAGAGAAGCACAAGTTATTGTTTAGAAGAGATCTGATATTGAACATCAGAGAATCATTAAGGTTGGGAAAGACCTCCAAGATCATCGAGTTGATAGATATGGGTTGTTAGACTTGTTTTATTTGGACACAGTGTAATTTGAAACACAAATTAAATGCTGACTTCTGGAAAAAACATGGGAATTTGTCACTGATTTCACACTGTCAGTGTGACCAGAATTTTGCTACTGGAGTATATAATGCTCTTTTCAGATTGCAGAAGCAAATGCTCAACCATTTCATTTTACTGATGTAGAGAGGAAAAAAACTGAGAATATTTCAAAATTGTTTATTATGCTATAACACAATACAGCAGCTGAATAAACAACTGGGCAATTTAAGGGTGAAAATTAAGTATATGTGTTTACTAGGTTCGGTTTGGTTTTTGTTTTCTTTTTTTTTTTTTGTAAAACCACTTATTAAGAATATTTTAAAATCACAACTAGTTATTTCCTAGAAGTTTTGCTCTACTTTGAGCAGAATTAGTTCAAGGAATTTACTAGTTTGTGCAGTGTAAGAAGTCAGAGTAGATGGGTTTAGGAGCTGTGACTCTTTATCTAAATATAATGGATCTATAAATTAATCAAACTAGATTGACCATAAGGGCAGTTTCCTAGTTAATGTTAACTCATTCTTAAAGGGCATCCATTATCAATCACTATTTTTAAATATACTTAGATATAAAATAGTCTATAATTAAGAGTCCAGATCTTTGAGCTTGACATCCTCAATCTACACTGAACGGAGATGTAAATGGCAGTCCTCATGCACTAGATGAGGTACTTGGTTAGATACTGCTCTCATTACTTTAACTGGATACCCTAATTCCATCCCTGCAGGTCTACAGACCAACATCTAACTCAGTTGTTGAGGGTGATACGATGTTTTTTCAAGGATTAGACCTATTTTCATTGCTCAGTCTTTCATTGTGAAAACAGTGGTGTTTTAACTAATTCAAATAGTGCTGCTCCAGAAAGATACATCATTTTTATAGTGGATCCACTAATTTCATCATGTTACAATGGATGAGAATATCAGAGAAGTTAAAGATATGCAACTGGATATAGATTAGTTATATGGAATAGTGTATTGCTAGGGCACAACTACATCTTAATCTTCCTGTTGAGCTTCCCTGGGTACTCCCACCCACTTTGTCTCCTGTTGCCCCTGGGACCTGGCTCCCCCTTGACCGTGCCTGGGGCTGTCAATGAACTTGCTGGGAAAGGCTGGGCTTGCCACGTTCTCCCCCTGCCCTGGTTATGTATCCAGGAGGCCACAACACCTGAGCTCCCTGTGACCTGAACTGCAAACCTGCTCACCACTGAGGTGCCTTGATCTGGGAGGCCTTGCTGCTCCTCTCAGTGGCACTTCATCACTCTGGTGTGAAATAAGTTTCAGATTACTCCACTAACTATTCTGCTAATGCAGTCAGTATATTCCTTGCTCACTGTGTTCCTCTAGAGTTCCAAAGGAGAAGCTTGCATGGATAACAAGCAACTGCTCCCAAAGATACTTAAAAGCTATTCCATGAGATAACTATGATCTTCACAATGTTACTGCATAGCAATGGAGCATGGAAGTATTTCTTGGTCCTTTGGCAGACAGAAATCTTCTAAATGTGATAAAACAAAACCAGCCACTTTCTACGGCACAAGAAAATTTGTGGTTAGACACNGGAGGAGGCGCTTCCCGCGGAGGGCGGACGGTGGTGGCGGCGGCCCCGGGCTCCCAGCGCAGCGCTGCCAGCCTGCCCGGCTCCGCTGCCCTCCCCGCGGCCGGGATGCGCTCGGAGGCGGCGCCGCAGCTGGGCGGCCTGGAGAGGTTCGTCAGCGCCGGCAAGGGCCGGGGGCTGCGGGCGCGGCGGCGATTCGCCGTGGGCGAGCTGCTACTCAGCTGCCCGGCTTACGTGGCCGTGCTGACCGTCAGCGAGCGCGGCAGCCACTGCGACGGCTGCTTCGCCAGGTAGGGCCGGGCGACGTCCGGCGGCCGCGGCTTCTGCGGGGCGGCAGCAGAATTCTCCCCCTCCTCGGCTCGTGGTGCTGTGGCAGCGTGGAAGTCTAAACTCAGAGCTGGTTTTCCGTGCTCAGCAGCTCAGGAAAGAGAAAGGAAAAGGAAAAAAAAAAAAGGAGAAAAAAGTTCTGCTCTTCCCATGCTCTGGCGGACACGTGCGTAGCCATCCTCTCGCAGGAAGTTTCATTGATCCGTCTAGTTTTGTAATGACTTGATGTTCGCTGGTTTTAATGACGGTTTGATAAGGGAGAAATGGTCTGCAATCGCCTAATTCACACTTCACATTCCCTAGTGCGGATAGAATGTCTATGAATGAAATGTATATCTCCCCGTAATGAAATATACAGAAATATCTGTCTATTACCTCTGTCTGAAACCTTAGTCTGCAAATTACTTTTACTGAGGCGGAGCACAGGCAATGCAAGAACTTGTTTGTCGCATGGCTGGGAGCACTGGGGCTGGAGTGCTGCCTGCTCCTGAGTGCTTCGGGATTCCTGGTGCTGGAGGGATGCGGGGGGCTCGAGTTTGCCGGGGCCTCTGCAGCTGCCTCCTCACCTGTGTGAAGGGGAGCTATTCAAGTGTTTGCCTCAAGCCTCTCAATATGAGCTGCTGTAGGGA
>VWZV01001629.1:10045-146908 GCA_013397155.1 Irena cyanogastra | reverse complement strand
AAAAAAAAAGAAAAGAAAAGGTGTATTAGGGTTAGCAAATTCATCATGGATATGACACTCTGGCATGTCACACCACACCGTATTTTTAGAAGGTGTAGTACTTTCGTGGCTTCTGACAGCTTGCTGAGGCATTAAGTGCTTACCTGGTTATAACTCAGAGCAAATGTTAGTAGTTGCCCCAGTAAAGATAAGATAAACAACTGTTGCAATTGTGCTATTTTTATCCATATATCCTTTTTCTTTCCTCATTACCTTATCTACTTATGACTTGGTCACTTGATTCGCCCCTCACTTTGCATATGAGCACCTAATATAGTTCCTAGTGAAGCCGGTGAAGCGAATTCCATTAATTTGAAGAAGGATACAGCTGGAGTGATTGTCCTCACCTCCTTTACACCTTTTCCTAGCCTGTGAGGTTTGCATTGAAGTGTTATGTCTGGTTTTAGGGTTTTTTAAACTCTTGTACCTAACCACAAGTTTCCTTGTGCCAGAGAAGCTGTCTGGTTTTGTTTATCATATTCAGATTTGTCTGCCAAAGGGCCGGGGAATACTTTCCCTACTTCACTGATATGAGGTAATACTGTAAGGATAATAGTTATCTCATGGAGTAGCTTTTAGTTATCTTCGGGAGCAGCTGCTTGTTATCCATGCAAGCTTCTCCTTTGGAGCGCTGGAGGAGCACAGCGATCAAGGAACACACTGACTGCGGCAGGACAGCAGTTAGTGGGGTAATCTGAAACTTATTTCACACCAGGGTGATGAAGTGCCGCTAAGAGGAGCGATGTCTCGGTGATGTAAGGTGATCCGCCAGTGCTCAGACATGTGTTCTGTGTCTGTGACTGCTGCATTAGCGCTGAACTAGCACGTACTGGATTCCAAACTGTGCTGGTTGAACTTGCAAAGAGCCCTAGCAGGGAGGCTGTGGGCCCGACACGAGCCGTGGGAAGGGAATCTTGGCGAAATTGTCATGAGAACTTTTGTGGTAACATGGGCAAAATGAGGCCGTAACATTGTATTTGCATGAGATAGCGGTTGTTACTTTAAATACGCCGTTGTAATGTCAGCAAGAGGAGTCGTGATGTTAGCCCGGCTCGCTCATGTTGCACCTTGTGTGCTTTGCAAACACAATCAGAGGATGCCAGACTTGTTGGGTTTCGTGGGCTCCGAATGCCAGCGACCACCAAAATGTTGTACACTATCACGTCATATGAGGACCCTCACCCTTGATATACTCCAGTGAGCTTACCTCAGCATGAGGCTAGTTTCTTTTCTTTTCTTTTTTTTTGAAACCACTTACACCAGGGAGGATGTGCAGACATTTTAAAAGCATTCAATACTGCCGAGAGATCCCTATTGCTGTCATACCAAAATGTCACTTGTTGGGTAACACATGTTCTATTTTTGGTGGGATCTGTTGCAACACATGCACTTTAAAGCAGAAAAGGACCTTCCTCATGGCATTTCCCTCTGATGGGGTATATACAAATATAAAAAAGGAGAGTGTGAGCCTTAGGTCTACTCAGAATACAGAGATACCAGAGCAGACAGGGTGGGACAGTAAGGGGATCTCAGGTGACAGGGGATCAAACAGTAAATTTAATAACACAGTATTTTTTCTTGGCTTTTGGAGGCACTCACTCAACAAAGGTCATGCATTCTATAACCAAGGAAGCAGTAGAGTTGTCATACCAGAACCAAAGGTTTAATATTGGTGAACAAGTACACAGAGCAGTTTTAAAGTTTGCAAAACACAATAAGTTTAGCTCATTATGCTTTGTATAGTGGCAAAAAATGATGCTGTCTGTCAAATAGCATAGAGTAACATGTTTTCAAATCCAGCAATTTATCAAGAAAGCAGAATGCTTTTGCTTAATGCAAGTTGCTTGGAAAAATGTGCTTTTGAAAGTCTAATACAGTTTTCATTGTGAAATACAAAAATACTGTGCAAAAAGTGATCCAGTATACAGTTTTATTTCATTCAGGTTTCTAGAACAGAATAACTTTTGTTTTCTTTTTAAGGAAAGAAGGATTGTCCAAGTGTGGAAGATGCAAACAGGCCTTTTATTGCAATGTGGAATGTCAGGTATGGTCCTGCAATTTGTGAGGGTGGGGGGAAGGAGGGTGGGGGTTGCAGAACTCCAATTTTTGTTTGTGTGGCATTGATATGCTCTAATTGTAACTATGATTGATGGCAGTCCAGTCAGTTCCAGTATCCCACAGATGCTGACCATGGAGTTGTGCATGGGGCAATTACAGGATTTCGACATGGTCTGCATGAGTCTTTCAAGATCAGTAGCTTCAGGGCTTGGTACCAATGAGACTTTGATTAGAGCTGCCTGTCAACCCACTAATTATGTCTGTATTACTTCTTCCTTTAAGGACAGATCAGATAATTTAACATTAGCTCACTAACCTGGTAAAAGATCCTGTGTCTAATGGAAAAAAAAATCAAATCACTAAATAGCCATCTTAGGAGAGAGAGGGAGTTTTTTAGGATTTTTTTTTTTAAGTATTTGCAAATATCTGTGGTATTGAGACTACCACAGCTGATGGTAGTCATAACCGTTTGAAACCTACCAGGCTTTCTCCCTAACTTACTCACTTTTATTCTTTTTGTTTTTTAAAGGCCCCTGGGTGTAGAATATAAGTGCATGCTAAAGCAGAGCAGTACAAAGATGTCCGAAACATTTGCATGCCAGTTTTAACTCTGTTTTTAATTCAAATTAGAATACGCAGTTTTAAAAAAAAAAAAAAAAGAAAGAAAGAAAAAAGAAAACTTGATGCCAAAGAATTATCCAGGTTCTCTGTGGAAAAACTCAGCTGGGTTGCTGGTTGAATAACATGAGCTATGCAAGGTCTGTGGTCCTGGGCACAGAGTGTGGAACAATGCTTATAAAGGATTTGAGTCACCAAAGGTTGACTGTGCTGTTGGGTGCATGGGTACATGCCAAGGAGTCCCTGTTGCCATTACTTGGACAGAGATGTCGTGGTTTGTGCTGCTCAGTTCCCAGGCACTTTGGACATGGCTGTTGCTTTTATTTCGAGGTTTTAGCTTATTCTCCTGCTGCACAGGTTTCAAGAGAAGCCTGACCTCTCCTCAGTTTTCCTTCTATTGTCTCTCCAACTTCCTGCTTTCCCACAGAATCCTAGTGAGTTGTGGGTGAATCAAATAGCCTTTTGGTTTTGAGGCACCAGGAGAACTCAAAAAGCTTAACAGAAATGAGTTTTTTACAAAATTTGAGTAGTTCATAGAATTTCCTAAGTGAAAGCTTACTGTATGAGCATCCTTAAGGGTCTTGAGAGGAATCTGGATGAGCTTTAAAGACAGTGTAGAGAAAGCCTATGATTCATTCATGAAAAATGCTTGTCTCTAAGAAATGTTTCCTCATGTCATTATTTCTTACACGCTTTTAACTAGATGAGGTAAGGAAATCCTTGAACAAAGCAGCTGTTTAGCAGCTTTTATCTGAGACTGTGAATGTCTTCTCTTACTGTATAAAATATACAATGGTTTATGAAACTGCAGTGCAAGATTTTCTGAAGTAGGAAAGCTCAGTAATTTCTGCTGGGAAAAATAGCAAGTAGATGTCATGTTGGAAGTAGAAGAACTTATTTCTTCTCATCCATGGTCCTTTGTTTTCATCACCAAGTGGCCCTCCCTCAGTGTCCTAACTTCCAGCCTTGACAAAGTTTATACTTTTATATTTACAAACAACGAGAGATTGATTTATTTTCCTTCTTTTTCTCCTGGTAAAGTTTTGTACATGTATTGCTTTTTTTAGATTGATTTTTTTTTTTTTAATTTTTATTTTTTGGTGGTCAGTATTCTCTCTCTCTAGAGGGACATGTTCCTAGAGTAAAAACCTGAACTGCTGAAACCGAGTGTCCTTAAGTCTGTGAAAGCTCATGCTCAGCAAAAGCTTGTCTGTCTGATAAGTTAGTGAATTAGAATCTTTCCTACCTGTTGGTGTGTGGTATGGTGCTCTAGATAGAAAGGCCTTCTTGAGATCTTGTTGATGTCTAAGCTATAGTATGATGTGCACAGGTACTGGCAACTCACTCTTGCTGGTGATACACATACGGCTTTTGATTCCCTAGTTGATGTAACACTGTCTTCCATCTTTTGGACCCTTCTGAGCCAGTCTGATGAAATTTATGAACCTTGCTGAGATTGAATTCTTTGACATTCTTTCAAAATTACCTTCAAGTGCATTATTCTCTAGAACAGTCTCCATTGACGGCACATGCTACACAGACAGTCTGCACTGCATCTTCATCCCTGTCTTGTTCAAAGGGGCTTTTCAGGAGTTCAGCAATTCTTTGTCAAAGCTAAAAAGGATATCTGTGCCTTGATACTGAATTTGAAACACTGGGATGTACAGGAAATATGTCCCTTTTGCCTGCATGGATGTGAGACGTCATGCAACAATCCTAAAAGGCCAAGACTGTACTTGAGAACTGTCATGGTATTGTTCATTTAATTTTTATTTTATAAGTTAATTTTTCCCTGTAAATCCATATTTTTTTGCTCAGTTCAGCTAAAAATTGTATGTACCCAATAAGGGCATGGTATGATTTTATATGTTGGTTAGAACCTTGTCAGTCAATACAATTCAGTTAGTCAGATGTTTACCACATGAGGCATACTGGAATAAAAACCCAAAGCTTTTGAGCTTGCTCTTTTCTTACTTAAAGATGTCCTATACCACAGTTCATAGGAATTCTTGCTCATTGTGGAGAGAGGTGGATCTACAATCTATACACACACAAAGGCTTTGGCACAGCTCCTTAATGTTCCTGTTTTGGTCTGTTATTTTGCTTTCGTGATGGATAACCACATGTTTGGCCTGTATTAAGCTGGATGTTTGCTTAGGTGTGGATTCAGGGCATGTAAGAGTGGAAGTTGCTTTCACTACCTGTCTTTGCTGCTTTTAGTGTTTTGTGGGTTGAATCTAGTCTCGGTTTGCTGGGTCCTTCTTTCCCCAAGCCCTAATCCAGGTCTCCTTTTAAAAGGGATTGTGATTTCCAGCAGATTCACACCATCCCACTCTAGTTTCACCTCCTTGGAGCACAGGCCTGTTATAATAGTGGCTTTCAGCCCCCATCTGCAGCTGTTCAGGTCTTGACTTCTTAAATTATAATAATTTTAGTCAAGCAGAGGAGACCCATGCTCATTTTTTCTCTTTAGAAATTAGCTGCTGAAACACCGTGAAATGTTTTAAGAGGGTTAGTGGTTGCAATTTTGGACCTGGTGAACTGGAACCAGCTACTAGAACTTCTTTTGCTGTTACACATGGCTGTCATTTATCCTGGACAGAGGATCAGCTAGCCAGTGTGCAGAAGGAGATGTTTCTGTGGTGATTTTCAGCATTTGAAATATATTTTGAACAAACCATTTACGGCTTTTTCTTAACATGTCATGTTAAGGGCTGCTGTAGTTGGTATTGCTGGAGTAAGTGAAACAGGTTATTTCTAACCAGCTAGTAAGGCTCAAAATATAGTTGCACACCTGTAATTAGCATTAAGCAGGTGTGTTTTAAGTGGGACCTTGTAGAAATTGCCTGCTTCTCTTTGTTAAGCTGTAGAAAAAAATGCAAAATTTTTTGCTATAATGATTCTGCACAAAAGGATTTTGACAGTGCAAGATTGCATTGGATGTCTGTCCCCTATACAAAAAGTTTTCCAATGTATTATTCTTTGGTAAATGTCTCCTATGAACATGTTAAATGTTAACCCATGAAAGTCAAATACCCTCTGTAGCCCAGGGTTTGGTAAATGGTGATAGGGCAGGATGGCTGTGACAATATATAAAACTTCTAGCTTCACTGCATGTTGAAAAGCTGTATCTGAGAACTTTACCAATTAATATCAGACATCAGAAGTCACCTCACTGAAATTCAGTTAAGGAGCTGGATGCCATTTGATTGCAATTGGGCCTTAGGATTTAGAATAAGTGAACTTAACCCCTGCACTGACTTGCCCATCATTTCTCTCTGGTATTTATGGGTATTTCTTTTCAATTGAGTGAAATAGAACAGAGTTTTTATTTAGTATTGAAAAAGTCATGTGAAAAAGGAGGTATGAGGACATTTTTTTGGACTAAGTTTTATTTTTTTAATATTATATTTTGTCACTTGTTGTTTTTCTCCTACAGTGAGGTATAAGACAGTGTTCTGGGAATCAGTCCAGTAGTCCTGGATGGTAAAACCTTTTTGAAGAACTTGGTGAAGAGGAGTGTTCCCATGCTTTGATGTAAAAGGCATAAGCTTTAAAGAACTTCCCTTCCAAAAATGTTCTCACTCCTAAATGAAGGGAAAAATATTGTGCATGTAATGAAAATAGGAAGAAAATATCATTAATGTAGCATTAGGGATTCAGCTAGAACAATACTACTTGTTATAATTCAAACTACCTGAAGGAAAATGTGGCAAAGAATGCAAAATACAGTCCTGCTGTGATCGCAGGGAAAGCTGCTGTCGTGGTGTTTCTATCCCAGGTATTACTCAGTCATCAGAACTTTTTTTTTTTGGTGGTGTTTCAGGCTTTTATCTCATTTTGCACAATTCAGCCATATCTTGTCCCTTTAACTTCCCTACCAGTTCATGTAACTCAGTATGATTCTGCCTGGGGAAAGATTTTAATTAACGATGTGTAAAGATTAATAAAGGGACAAATGGATTTTTTTAAAAACACTGCTTCAAGACAGGCATGTGATTTTGCATTTTGACTTTTTTTTTTTAATCAGGTAATTTCTCCTGTTTATTTAATGGGTGTGTATCGATGAGAGTCCTGCAAAGCTTCAGGTTCAGTGCCCTGACTTTTTGAACAATCATGCTAAAATTTGTGAGTGTCCTGGGTAAGCAAGAAGAGGTGAGAGACGAGATTTCCCTGTGTCTCTTTTTGCCTTTAGCCTGTAGATTCCTAAGCAAAGGTTGTCAGGAATTTTCCAGAAAGGTTTGGGGCATACATAGGAAACAGGTCTCTCTGGGGATGCATTTTGTAGTGTGACAGCTGTAGGAGAGTTGAGAGTGTAATTTCACATGACATGATTACAGTGTGATACACTATTTTGGTTCTGGTCTGTACTGCCACATCCTTTCAGAATATTTACACTGGAGCTTATTTCAAGCAGCCTGTATGTAGGTTTTTTTGGAAGTACCATACTGAGATATCGAGGGCAGCAAAGTTGACGTTGTGAGGTGTTGAATACCCTTGCAGTGTTGCATTGCTTCAAATCCTACCCAAGGCTGGGGCAGATGTTGACCTTTCTTTTCCTAATAAAATAACCTCCTAAAGCTGTCTGTGCCCAGGACACTTAAAAGAACTGTTTTCAATGGAAGAAATTTTAGTGTAGTAACTCTGAAATTAGTAGTCTTAGCTTTTGTTTTGATCTGCAAAACCTGTAAATAAGCTGACCAGCCGAGGCAGGAGGCACTGATGGTCCTGATTGCCCTGAGTGTTTCCTGCTTTGGGTTGCTGTATGTAGTTCCCACAAGGAATCCATCTCCCAGCAGACCTGTAGCATATCTACCAGTCCTGTGTAGATGCTTCAGACAGCCTTCAGTGTGTGTCCCTAGTGTTTCAAACAGCTCTTACCTTTAGTGGTTAGGCAGCTGAGGGGAATTGTTCCTTCTGTGCCACTCAGTCACTATGATGGGCCATATTGTTGGGTTTTTTAAAATTATTTTTAAAAATTGGGGATGAGTGGGCGAACACAGGGTCTGCCGTACTGAGTGAATCACAGTAATGGGATTTCAGAACATTCTGGAAGGTGCTAAAATGTTTTCAGCTTTTCTCGTATAATTTGTGGGATTTGTTGTGAGGTTTTTTTTTCTCTGCTAGTGTTTTCCACCCATTTGAATCTGATATGAAAGCAAAATATGATGCTCCCTAAGCAGACAGAACACTATAGGTCTGTTCTAACATAGTGCTATAAACATGTGTTTGGAATGAGACGTAGCAATACCCAACTGTGCATTGCTTGCATATTTCCATGTTTAAATGAATTAATAAAATGAAATTTTATGCAGTCTGAAAACAGTCTGTGCTAGTGCAGATTGTTAATACATGACACTGTGCTATTGTTTGGAAGATTCTGTGGCCTTGAGTGAAACTTGAAGAGTGACAAAATCTAGTGAGTGCCTTGTATGTTGTTACTGTCTGTTGAATATGCTATACATTACCTAAATTATATTCTATACATTTAACTAAAATGTTTGTCTGTATTAGTGTTTTCTCATTGTCTAGCTGTGCTTTTGTTCTTCAACATTTAAGGAAAAAAATCTGATAATTCCATCAGAATGTTTGTGTTTGACCTTACAGTCAAATGATTCTTAGTGATTGTGAATCCACTGACTTCAGACACATTACTCCTGATTACACCAGGGTCACCTCATAATGAGGGGCCAAGGTATTAAATGGAAATGAACCCAATAAAGTCATCAAGCTCAGACCTACAGCGTCCTCACGTGCTTGATCTGAACAATAAGAACTGGTGATTTATAAATCATGTTGTCTGTTTGCTTCTTCGTCATTTAATACATTTTTTCCATTGAGTAAATGAAGATGTTCTGACCTCAGCTCATTCCTTGTGAATTTGTCTGAAAAAAGCAGGATAGCTGTACCTCTCAAATGTGACTCAAGCTTTTGTTCTGGTTTAGTGAGCGTCACCTTATTTTTCAAAGGAAACACATTTCACCTGACCTCTAGGATCTGGCAGGACTTGCTTCGTCCCCTTTTTCATAAGTTTATCTCCATGGCACTTTTTTTTTTAAATTATTTTTTCCTATGTTTTCAGAAGGAAGACTGGCCAATGCACAAGCTGGAATGTGCCTCCATGTGCACTTTTGGGCAGAACTGGCATCCCTCAGAGACTGTGAGGCTAGCAGCAAGGATCCTTGCCAAACAGGTGAGCAGAAGGCGAGGCATGGGAGATTTGCTCTTGCTCTGGTTGCCAGGGAAGGCAGGAAAATGAAAATTGACCGACAGTGACTGTCACTGCAAAGCACATACACACATACACGTTTCCTGTGTTCAGACAGGTGTAACGCAGAGCTGGAGCAGCTGAAGGAACTGACCATCAGAGCACCGCAGCAGGGTCAGGGCCAGCATAGTCCAGCTATGGACTTCTAGCTTCCTTCTGCAGGAAGCTAGTGAAAGGCTAGTGAGGTCTTCAGTTGGAACCTGTGGCCAAGGTACTGCTGAACAGAGCCTGGAAATCTTTACTTATGGTTTCACGTTGGTGTTTCAGCATCTGCTCTGGTAGATTTGAGCTCTTGGTTACACGTGCGGGCAAGCACCAAGACCACACTAATGAAAAGAAAGAAGAATAAGATTTGGTATTTGGATTTAATTCCAAGGAATGCTTCTGGAGTTATCTGGCTGCAGGCGCCGATACCTTTATGAAACAGTTGTCTGTTGTAGTATTTTTCAACTCCAGTTGCATAGCATTGTGTAGCATGTAACTCCCAGTACATTTATGAGTCAAAACACCTCTGAAGTATTCAGGTATAAACATTTATGATTATGAGTTAGCTGGTGAAAACCAGAGTTTGAAAGAGAAATCTCAGGCCCTTGGTGTTTGGGAAAAATGAATATTGTGAGTAAGGAAAGAAGATTGCAATGTCAACCTCCATTTCAGTGTTCCTTAACTGTATGGATACTAAGGATAACACAACTGCTTACAGGGAGGGGATGGGATTCATGAGTTTCAAGGTTATTGTGCTGTGTATCTTTGTGGAGCTCTAAATTGTCTCTGCAAAAACAAATCCTCTTCGAAGCACATTTTTGTGATTGAGGTCTGCTTATATGACAAGGGCAACCTGGATACTGTATGTAGGGAGGATTTTGCTGGCCTGCTGGGAAGGTAGCTGCATCCTTGCTGTGTGTGTAGATGTGTGTGCATGAATGTACACGTGTGTGACTTAATTAAAGCACAGTTTGGTGGTGATCCACAAACAAAATCGAATGTGTAATGACAAAAAGTCATTGGAGTAAATTTCTGCTTTTATCACTTACAGGGAGGGGGGAGTACCCTACATGTCATATAAAAGCTAAATATGCAAACCATAGTCCCTGAACCTCAGCTTCTGGGCCACCTGCAAAGCCATATTTAATGGCCAAGATTACAAAGAAGTGGCCTTGGGCCAACAGTGGAGCATTGCTTTTGAACTCTGTCAACAGTCACTTTATTCACTTTCCTCAAAGCAAAGCCTGTCTTCTGCCTGCTTGCTATTGTTATCAGCTTCCTGGGTGTCTAGAACAAAGCAAATGACATATTTGAAATACTGTTCAGTTTATGTATATAAATTTGAGAGGAGTTCATCTTCGGCTGCCTATTTTGGTGTGGAGAGGATATTTCTGTGCCTTTACTTAGGACAGTCAATTTAACTCATTGCTGTTCATCAACTCTTATAAATTCCATAGACTGTGGGTTTGGGTTTGTCTTACAGGTAGGAGTTCCCAAATTCTGAATGAGTATACAAAACCGCTGAAGTGAAACATTAAAATATTTTCTTTTTTTTTTCCCCTTGTTGTTAGAAAACTCATCCTGAAAGAACACAGTCAGAGAAGCTGCTTGCTGTAAAAGAGTTTGAATCACGTAAGTAAAAAAGACTTGCAGGTAAACAGAGGTTTTGACTTAACTATATTAATGATTTGTTTCCCCATGGCTCTCCTCCATCAACACCTTTCAGAGCATCTGGCTCCTTCTGGAGGAAAGGGGTAAACAAAGAGAATTGTAGTTCCTCATTTTTTTGAAAGTGCAGTGTTCTTCTTTCTTTTTTTCCTTGGCTGTTTGTGGGAGCTGTGAAACAAGGATGAAAACCTAGACAGAGTTAATTAGGTAGCATACATCCATCTCTTGCTTCTCTGGTATTCTAGTGTCTTTTGAGAATTGTAATGTTGCAAAATTAAAATAGCTGGTATTTGTTACCAGGAGGCATAAAATCAGAGACACCACAGTTGCTTGATGGTGACAGTGACTAAGGGGCTAATTGCAGAGCCCTCTGGACTGCGCTTCAGTGTCTGTCACTGCCAGTCAAATCTGACATGTTATATATGATTCCATGTCCTAAATGCTCTAAAATAATCCTAAGAAGGAGATAAGGCAATGGCTTGATTTTAACTGGAAACCTACTGTTTACATCCAGTAAGGCTGAGTTAGAAACTGACCATTAGTAACCATCCTAGCACAGTTTTCACCAGTCTGTTGTTTTCTTTCTTGGTGCTGAGTATAATATACACAGAGACAATGGGTTGTATATTCACATTACTCACTCTGATGGCTTCCAAAACATTTTACAAAATGCTGAATAAATGTAATCATTGCTAGGACTTGAGGTAGCAGAGTAACCAAGCACAGTAGTCTTATTTGCTTCCTGAACAAAAGCTCCTGTCATTGCTTTTGGGACAACTGGGGGAACAAGGGGAAAAATGCTAACATTTAACTTTGCCTAGGGCAAGGATAGTTCTACAGGTAAGTTGGCAGGATGGAGGTGGAGGAAAATGGGTAAGTGCTGAAGTAATTTCTGTGTATTCTTCTGCATTGCAGCTTGTATTCAATAATTTATTAATTTGAGAGATAAAAGGCTGACATGTTTTTTCTGTTGCAGTGTCCCACTTGTCCTCTAGAAGCCTTTGTTTTGTTAGCAAGCACCCCTGTTCCTGCTGCCTTTTTGACTCACCTCACTGCTTAGCACACCTTTATCAGTTGTCCTATGCTTTGCAACACCAGGACAGAAAAAGGCACCTGGCTGTCATTTGGAAGCTCAGAATTCCTATTTCTGATTTGTCTTAATTCTCATAAAATGGTCCCATTTCATTTTCCTCAGTGTTTTTTGTGACTCCCCCATCATTCGCATCTGCTCTTACAAATAATTTCCTCCTTCCTCTGTTGTGCAGCCTTTTCTCTCCATTATTATTTTGAGTTGGATACAGCAGGAGAGAACTAGTAATGCTGCCACTGTGACAGCAAGGATTAGGAAAAAAATTCAAAACATTCTGCTCTTAAGGGGAGAGAGAGGGGACCAGTAGCATATGGTTGATCATCCAGCTTACTCTGCATGGACCAGGTAGGAAGAGGTTCAGTGGCCTTGGCTTTGGCTAGGACTTGTCATGGGCCTGAGGGTGAATCTCTGGAGAAACCCATAATGGAATACAGTTTGCAGGTGTGCCGGGACATTTCCACTGATGTTCCTGCTGTCTCCTATTAGTAGATGTCTATAGATGTCTAAACACATCTCTGTTGGTGGTCACCCCCCTAGCCTGTGGAGATGTGGGCACTTTCAGGCACCGTTTGCTACCTCCTGAAGCAGGTTCCTGCAATAGGTCAGGTGGATTGCATTCCTGGGCACCCTCATGTTATCCTCCTCTTGCTGCAAGAGAAACCTCTGTAAGCAGCCCCAGTGTTGTTGCTAGATCCCTATCACGTGTGGCCACAAATAGTCGGGGCTTCTGTGCTGGGAAAGACCACATCTTTTAGAGGCAGCAGGGATAAGCAGCCTTAGCAGCAGTTTGGGCCGGGTTGTACTGATGAGGAATAGGTCTGTATGAGAAAGTTTCATTACACAAAGTATGTGTTCAAGTGAGTGATGCTTAGTGTGAGTTCACCCCACAGTAGGTGGGACCATGTAGCTCGTAAGGTTGTGTCAGACAGCTGAGAACAGCTGTCCCCAGCTGACAGGCTTACAGAGGGCTGCTGGGCTGTTCGCTAGAGTTAACAAATGTGCTTCTTCTCCCAATAAAGTGGTTTGTGTCCAATTATCTGCTAACCTAAAGATGTCAGAAAATGCTTTTTAATCCTTCATGTTGGGTATGTGCTGGACTCGATGATCTTGAAGGTCTCTTCCAACCTAGTGATTCTGTGATTTTGTGTTCTTGTAGCACACGTGTGGCTTTAGCAGAGGCAACGTTATGTTTGTGGAAGAGCAGGCAGTACTTGCAGTACTTCCAAGTGGCTTGTCCCTCAGTGGTTTCTGTTAAAGTCTGGGCCTGTTCTAACCTAAGTCTGCCTGGAGGGGTTTTCCTGTTACTGAAATGAAATGCATTTTTTGTCCACAGACCTTGACAAACTAGACAATGAAAAGAGAGAGCTGATTCAGAACGACATTGCTGCTCTTCATCACTTTTACTCAAAGCACTTGGACTACCCTGACAATGCTGCCCTTGTAGTTCTCTTTGCACAAGTAAGTTGGCTAGAACACAGCCTGCTCAGGTGGATGGTGCTGTAGGAGTTTAGCCTTTCTGAAAGGGGGAGAATGTTAATGGCAATGGAAATGGTGGCTCTTTGCTTATCTTAGGGACAGATGACTATACTTGGTGGAGATCTGCTTCATTGAGCAGTAGTGGCTGGATGTGCCCCACTTCCGTCCTGAGGAGACAGACTCTTGTCTGCAGACTTTCCATGAAGTGCTTCTCAAACACTGAAAAAAAGGGGAAACATTCTTTAGTAAACACTGTCAAAGTTAAGCTTCTTGTGGGCCATAACAGTGTGGCTGTTGTTGAGCTCACATGGAAGGCTGCTGGCTGGAGACCCTGCAGAGGCAAATCGTTCGTTCAGGCTTCAAACTTGTGGAAAACCTTGCTTGTCAGGTCATCACTGTGTTTGACCTTCACAGGGAGTAAACTTCAGAGATGTAGAAAGAGCAGCGGAAAGCACAGCCTAAAACTTTTATCTGGTGTGTGGCTTTTAAATGTAGTCAGGTGGTTTGGCCATCTGGAGAGATGAAGGAAAGACAGGATGTCTTGTTAGATAACTTCTGATATGTCACTTTTTTTTTCTCACCTGCTTTTCATATGCATCTGAATTGGATGTATTGTAGTGGATGGAATAATACACCGGTGGAATACTGAAAGATCCATTTTCTTCTTTTTCCTCTTTTGCTTCAATGTGAGCTACTTTTGTACTTAAATTTCTGAGTAAAATAATATCTTGAGATGGGGGCAAATGTTGACTTCTGTGATGAAAGCTGAGATGGAAATATCCTGTTTGGTAGAGCTGGGCATCTACCAACAAGGAGGCAGAGTTACTATTTCCTTACTACAGAGGTACTCTTATTCTGTCAAGGAATGGTTCTTTAGGATGTTTACCATCTGCTTATCATCCCTTGTGTTGTTTCTAATTACATATTTCCTTTCAATGACAAAGGGTTTTTTCTCTTTTGAAGACTTTAAAATTTGTATTTGTCAGAGGGATACTTTGAAAATGTTAGTACAATGGTTTCTTGTGGTATTTCCCAATATTTTTGTTAGAATGTAGCCAGAATTCCCCAAAGATTTCATTATTTTGGTCATAATGACTTTTGTTTCATGTCCTGTCCAAGAGCAGCTCCGCCAGATAGTGGTGCTTTAACTGTCTTCTGTAAGCTGCTGACTCCCATATCTCATATTCCATCCAGTCTTTTCTGTGGAGTCAACCTTAGGTGTTGTCTTAAGCTCATCCTGATCATCAGGTAACTCTCTGGCACTGTAGGCATTAGAATTTTTTGAACTAAAATCTCCAGAGGTCATCTGGACGCTTCTCAGAAGTGTTTTACAGGATGCAAGCTTCTGAGGTGTTAGTCCCAGGATAAATCTTTCCGGAAGAACAGGAGGTATGCTTGTACCTGAGCTGTGCAAACATGTTTCCTAGTAATTAGTTAACTTGACCTAAAACCAGTAGTATGGATATGCTGCTGCTCCTCTGTTTTCCTTCAACACTTACTCTGGCCTCATGTGGTCTATTTTGCTCCTCCATTCCCCATTGTTTCCCCCTGTGGTTCAGGGCAGTCACTGGGACTTGAACACCTCTGACTCCTTCTCGTTGCTTTTAGTGAACCTTGCCTGATGCTCTTCCTTACACAGCTAAAGTATAAATAGTCCTTTTGAGTGGAATAGAGTTATTTTGTCCAAAGTCCTTGCCTTTCACTGCTCTCTTCTCCAGCTGTTGCCATCATTCTACTCTCTTTTGTCCCCGTGGAATACAGCTCTTGAGGCTGGGGTTTTTCTTCCTCAGTCTCACCTTGTCATATCTTTGAACAGTTTCTCTCTTGCCTCAGGTTAGAGTATCTCACCCTTTCCTTGAAGACATTGTATTTTGTACCTCCCTTTGCACATTCTCTTTTCCACCATTGGGAACAACCTTGAACTCCATCTTTATGGCTGTTGTCTCTTCACTCCCTCCACTTTGCCTGTTTTTAGTCATGCATTCATCTGGTGAAACCAGTGATATCTCATCCCTTCTAATCCCTCCTCTTGTGTCATTTCTAATATACTTTCATGAAGTGTGCTGTCTCTGGCTTAGTGGAAGGGAGTTGATGATAACTCACTACATGTTTTTAAATATTTCCCTGTGATTCAGAACCATCAAGCTGTTCTTTGTCAGCCTTTGCAGCCTTATGTTTGTTCTTACTTGCTGTTCGTATTATCTTTCCCTTCTATTGTTTTTGCATTCAGCAATTATATTTTGGTTTTGGTTCAGGTATGCTCTTACATTGGCCAGTGCAGTAGCATGCCCATCTTGAGAGGCTGGGAACCTTTGGGTGCTATATTGCTAAAAATAACAGGGTAAAGATCAAGCAAAAATAGCAGAGATACTGATGAGTGAATCGGAATACTTGCCTTAATTGTGAATTCACCCTGAACAGTTCCTACCTGAGGAGTGGCTTTGTGTATTTCTAAATTTGTGCATGTCTAAAAGCCAGTCCAGGCTGCATTCCAGCTTGTAGGGCATATCACTTTGCTTGGTGAGCAACCTGGTCTACTGGAAGGTGTTCCTGCCTCTGGGGATTGGAGAAAAAACAAGAGATTGGAACTTGATCTTTACAGTCGCTTCCAATCCAAATTGTTCAATGGTTTTGTGGTTACTGTTGGTAGTATTTGTTGTCAGATCTAACCCTTTCCAAAACAAATACTGCACTCTACTTGATTGTCTGTTCCTGTGCCCTTTCTAGCTTTAAATGGACTTGGCCATCTTGTTTTAGTGAGTAGCTGTTTTAATGTGTTACTGGTGCTTTTTTCATGTTTGTAGGGAGATAATGGTGAATATGGAGAGGATTCTCTTTGTGTCGGTATGTGTGTGATTTGAAGTGGAAGTGGAATAAAGTACTTGACTGAGGTGCATTTTGGCCACTTAAAGTCATGCAAACCACATGAAAAAAGCTGAAATGTCTGTAAGATTCCTTTGACTTGGATGAGAACAAAAGTGAGAAGATTTTAAAACCTGCTTCAATCTATTCTATAAGAGAGTTTTGTGAACAAGTTCTTTTGATCCAGTGTCTGCTTAAATTAGGAATACACTTCCTCTCATACTCTGTTCTTTTTCTGTCCCCTCCTATCCTATGTCTTTATGAGGTTCAAGTCTTTCTTGGTGCTATTGTTGTTTTCTCATGTGTTTTAGCTGTAGCTGGTATGTGCAGTCTTTGATGACAGGTGCCATTGTGGCAGGTCTCTGTGACATATGCTCCATCAAAGCTCTGCACTGCTCCAGCCGGGATGAGTTTGCTGCCCTTCATTCCCACACTGCTTCTTGCATGTGTAGTTCTGCTTTGGCCCTTTCCTTGCCCAATGAAGTCTCCTTGCCCCGTGTTGGAGCAAGGTTTTGTGTGCTCTTTTTGAGCCCCACTTCTCTTGGTTGGCCCTCCAAGGAGCAATTCACTAGATATGTCCTGAGCAGAGGCAAGTGTTGGACTGTCAGTTCTTTAGTGTCCGGTGTATTCCTTTGGAGTGGGGCTTTGTCCTCACTTCACTTGTCAAGATGTCATGGAGCTCCCTCTGAGTCCTGGAGAGGTGGATGAAAAATTGTAAGCAAATTTCTGCAACTGTGTTTGATGTATGAGAATGTGACATGTGAGTACATGTGGAGTACTCAGCTGACCAGAGGCTGATCCAGTACCTTTCTCTTTTTTCTTAGGTTAACTGTAATGGCTTCACAATTGAAGATGAAGAACTCTCTCATTTGGGATCAGCCATATTTCCTGAGTAGGTTGATTTTAATATTTTAAAAGATAAAATTAACTTATTTAAAAACAAATAGAGGAAGTAGATATCTGCCAAAAGAATTAATTTATCTTGTTTTAAATAATTGGCTAATAAAATGTGGCAAAATATTTGCAGTTTTTCTTAAAAATCCAGTAATTTTGGTAAAATTGCACATGTAATTTGTTTTGAAACTTAGATTGTGAACCATACTCAGGTTGGTAAAAAACACTTACTTGGGTAGCAGGTTCTAGACAGGGACATCAAGGAATTATCAAAGCCAAATGAAAAGGTTTGTAGGTGGCTTGCTCTATTCACAACTTCCTGTTTTGGCTGGGTATAATACTTCCCCTGGTGCTCTCTGAACAATATCCCTTCTACCTTTGTTCCTTGGCAAATAGTAAATCCCTTTCATAGCTTCTTTGAGCCTCCTTGCTATGACAGTGGAAAAAAAAATTATGAACAAGCTTCTTAGCTTTACAAATAAACTATAGGCGTTAAATGTTAACTGCAGTTTGTGAACAGCTTTCTTTAGGGCCAAGAAACATTTCTTGCATTTTTAAATCTGTCCTTCCCATTTAATATTGTAGCAGAGGAGGGTATTTTCTGCCCCTGATCTTTGCACAGCCTGTATGAAGGTATTAGCACTGAGGCTTAGTTTGACTTCCTGGTGAGGCTTGGATTACTCGTAGCTTATCTGTGTCAGAGTAACCTGAAACTTACAGATGCCCACTCAAAGCTGGATGTGATTTTGCCAAGTGCTGCAGGCAAGCAGTACTAGCTCGTCCTTGCTACACAGATTCTTCTTCTTCAGGCAGGTCTGTCTGAAGTTCATATCCCTGATCTACAGATTGGAAATTAATGCCTTGAAATGCCCAGGATCAGAGTCATTGTGGGAAGAGGAAAGTATTAAACCAGGATGTTCTGGAAAAATGTCCAGCACCATCCTTTGTAAATGGTCAGGATACAAGAGTCAGATCTTTCCTACTTAACAGTTATGCCTGTGAGCTAAAAATACTGAAGAGACAGCAGTTATTTTGCTAGATTGGAAGAGAAGGAATTAAAATTACAAATTTTATCTCAGATAAGCAGTGAACTGCACTCCAAGCTTGGTAATAAGGAGTTTACTTTTCTCCATCCATCCAGATTTTTGTCCAAGTCATGGGCTTGTATAACAGAGAGAGATCTCCTCCCTCCCACTTCAAACATAGAGGCTGTTTACATTTGAATACAAGCCAGCTGAAATTTTAACAGCTCTCTCAACTTGCAATGCAGCAAAGATTTTTGTTTCCAGTATTTACTTGTTTCCTTTTAGGTTAAACATGTTTTCCTTTCTCCTCTGAGGAAAATGGTCGGTCTATCGTGTTGGTAGTAGAACTGTATGAACATACCTGTCAGCTGTCCTGTAGCACTGTAAGAAGGGGAAAATAATAACTTGCCTAGTTCTGCAATAATAGGATTTAAAAATTGTAATGATTCATTAGCTCAGCCATTCTCCATATCATTAGAATAAATAGCAGTACAACAGATTTTCCCAAGGTTACCTTCATGTTAAGCCTCAGAATAAAAACAGCTTAGAGAGACAGACGGACTCAATCTTTCAGATTTATTTGTGTTGTGAAGTGGCGCTTAACTCTTTGCCTGTTGCTTGTGATAGTGGCTGGGGAAAACATTTACTTTTCTACTTTTACAGTGTTGCATTGATGAACCATAGCTGTTGCCCAAATGTCATTGTTACTTACAAGGGAACCTTGGCTGAAGTCAGAGCTGTTAGAGAGATTGAGCCTGGAGAGGAGGTAAATGCAGTGTTTGAATGTGCTCTGTTCTCATGCAACCTGACAGGATTCATTCTGCTTCTCAGGGATCATTTCACTTAGATGGCAATTTAATAACAGGAAGGAAGGATCTTGTTTCTCAGAGAAATCCAGAGTGGTGCTTTGGAAAAACTAGGGTGGCTCTGGAGGATTGAAGGGTTTTTTGGAGGCAGTACCCTGTTTTTTGCTAAAATATGGGAAAGGCACCTGCAGCAGTCACTGTGTATCTGCCAGCCTCTCTCTCAGTTTACCCATCTGTAAAATGAGGCTGAGTTTACTGATGTTTGGCTGGTGCTTTGAAATTCCAAGATCAAAGCAAATTATTACTGCTATAATAGTTCCCAGTATAATAGTAATGTGTTGAAATTGAAGCCAGGATAAACAAGGTAAATGGGTACAGATAAATCCTCTGACTTCTGTTTGGACAGAGCACCACAAAACGTGGGACTTGGTCATATCACCTCAGTGGCATTTGCTGGGAAATCACAGAAGAACAAATGTGTGGTTTTAGGTGGAGTGAAACTGAACAGAGAGGAATAAAAATCTGTGAAATTGAGTAAGGCTCTGGGTTTACCCTGGAACTTTCTCAATCAAATAATGGATTTGCCAGGGAGTTTTAAACAGTAGAGCTGCACTTTACTTAAAAAAAAAAAAAAAAAAGATGTTAAACAGAGTTGGGGAGGATGTTCAAATACCTGTAGGGAATGAAGATACTGAACATCCTCTCTGGGGATGGAGTTTGCACAGAATTTCAATGGCTCACTTGTAAATGTTAATTTAATGGGCAAAGTTAATGCTAATAAGCTTAGATTTGATTTTTGATAACATCTACTCTTTTCTGAGGTGTGTATGAGCAGCCTGGAAGAAAGGTAGAGAGGTTATTTTTGTGGCTTATACCTGATCCCCCTTGTGAACAAAGCGAGTTTAGTTGCTGTAGCCAAGGGTGAATGACTCAGGTGAGCAACTTCTTTTGATACCATTTGCCAGCAATGATTTTTGTCTGTGATGTTGGCATCCACTGCAAATGCATTGTGGTAACCAACAGGACTGATTCTGGCTTCAGAATTTTGTTGTGGAACCCCAGACATTTTCAGCATTTTGGGGGAAGGAGTATCATTAGAGAGTATTTACCTTGCTTGACATCTTCTTCAGGTTGAATTCTGCCTTAGAAGTTGCATCAGCTCTCCAGGACCTGACAGCTTTTGCACATTTGCTTTTCTGACACTTCAGAATTTTCTAAACGTGAGCTGTGGCTGTGTGTGGTTGCTGTGCAGTCTCCCAGCCTGTGTCTCCATCTTCAGGCTCCGTGTAGCCATTGCAGGGCAACATTTTAAAGGGATTTTTTTTTTTGCTGTAAATGTGGTTCCTGCGTTCCACATGCTTTGAAAATATCGAAGAGAAGAGAGGAGTGTGAGGGAAAGTGTGAGATGACATGCTCACACTTAAGAAGAAGGTGCACAGTATGAAATGACATGTAATTTTACATTTGAAGAAAAGAGAAACTTTAAGTATAAAGACTGAGCAAAGCATTTCAAATAACTGTAAATGAGGAAATGGAGCTAAAGCTGTTCCTTGGTCTGTAGAATGATCAACTGCACTGTGCATAGGACGTGTTTCTTGGGGGAGATCTTGTTTTAAAAGCACAGCATTAAAGCTAGTTGCAGGGGTTCTTTTCTGAAGACCATTGAAATAGAGGGAAACTTAAGAATAGTGTATATGAAGGGCCTTTAAAATGTTCAAAAGCAGGTTTTCTTTGCTTTAAAATATTGCTGCTGAAGTAAATCTGATATTCATTCTTCTTGAACTGGAGCACTGGGCCTGTCTTCTTTTCAGAGATCTAAAGGTCTTATCCTAACTTTCTAAAGCTACTAGTGACTGCCGTTGCCCCAGTTTTTGTAGGTTTTCATAAAGATATATTTGAGATTCCAGCCTCCAAAAAACCAGGCCACTGTAATTTGTCCTAGGCTGGATACCTGAAGTCATTATTTTACTTCTGAAAAGGAAGTATCTCTTTGTAGTCTGACAGGAGCCTGAGATTTATGCTGTGATGGTTTCCTTATCCACACCTGAATCTTGCTGTCTTGGGTGCAAGTCAGGGTAATATTTGAGGGAAATTCCATAATGAGTAGGAAAGGAGCACTTCTCTGTCAGGTTGCATTCATAAGTGACAACTCCTGATGCTACCAAGGGGCTTGGAATGTGAGAGAGCAGGCAGGTGATGTGGCTGCAGGGGTCCACGAGCTGCATGAGTATGTAGTTGTCACACTACATATATCAGAACAAGTATAATAAATATGTTTAGTGATGCTGCTTCTCACTAACTGTTATGTTTTTTTTTTTTACCATGCAGATTTTTAGCAGCTATATTGACCTGCTGTATCCCACAGAAGACAGAAATGACCGGTTAAGAGACTCCTATTTCTTTAGTTGTGATTGCAGGGAGTGCACTACGAGAGAAAAGGTAATGGAAGTGGTATGAAATATACTTCTGACTGTCAAGGCACCTATCCATGTCCTTAGATGTAATATCCTATCTGGCTTAATTGCATTCTGGAAAGTAGGATAATGGGGATGGAGGGAGGTGGTTCTGTCTTTCTGTCTAGAATGCTTTCTGATACTCATTCTTTCCACTATAATCATAATACACCAGGAACCTTCCTGGTAGAGGCCTATTTAAAGCTGAGCTACAAAGCAAAGATGAAAACATTGTTAAAAGTAGATAATTATACCCTGTCTATGCTACCTGGCCAAATGAATTTAGCTCAGAAGTTTTTTGGGTTTTTTTGTGTATTTTTTTTTTGTTTGTTTTGTTTTGTTTGTGTTTTGTAATTTCATGCTTTCTACCAACTCCTACTGAGAAAATCTTGCTTGGGGAATTTCTGGGATAGAGTGCTGCTGCATTTCCTGGATGGGACATTTCAGTCAGTTCTAGGGGACATTGTATGGCATGTCTGAATGCGACAGAATGTGAGGAATTATCTTTTCTACAACAGCCTCATATTGGTCTGCTCAGGGACAGCGTGGTCCTGGGTCACAGACCCTTGTGATGTGCAGGCCAGAGTTATGTTTATTAAATGTGAGCTGGTGCCCCTCAAAGGACAAAGGAAGATCCAGACAGTGTTTCTGACAATAAGGTGTTAGGTGTTTTAAAGAAAAACACTTGAGGGAAAATGTTCCCAAACCAAACAGATACTGAGGCAACTGTGCCTGTGCAACCACTTGAACCTCTTTCACTGAAGGTCCTACAAGAATTGAGCTCTGTGTAGCTTATCTGTCATTCCAGACAAGATCAGTGTGTCTGGCATAATCTAATCCTTAAGTTCCAGATCATTTTTCCTCCCATTTTCATCAGGTGTCATTTTAAGAGCTGCTTCCCAAAGTGACCAGACAACCATTTTCTTCCCCTAAATGCTGTCATTTTTTGTGATTTATTTTTTCCAGATAGTATCCACTATTGTTGCTTGAGGCCATTCTGTTGATTCCATATCATTTGTGTTTTTCCCCACTGATAATTTTGCCACTGAGTTTAATGAAGCCAGGATTTCATCTGTGATTTTCAACAATGTGCTACTCTGGGAGTCGCCTGTCACTCAGCCTCCTTCAGTTTTGGAAAGAGTCCCTGTAGATACCTCAGCTGGCAGATTAAATAATAAAAGAAAAAAAAAATCTTGCAACAATGTGAAGGTTAAACAGCAAAAAATTGTCTCTAGATTGTTGCTGACTCTTCATGAAATAGTATGTTAGAAAGTGGAGCTGTCCAGCAGAAATAACAAAATATATGGAAATGTGGTTTTGTCTATAGATCTGAAGGATCCTTTTCTGTATTTAAGATCATGTCATTTTCCACAGAGATATCATTTGGTAGTCAACCTAAGGTACTTGAGCTGCTATAGCCTTAAAACTAAGCCTAAATTTGTTTTAAACCCTAATCTTTCGGAAGCAGTGAAATTTCTTATGTAAAACCACTTGCAACACAAAATCGAAAAACTCTTCGATCTTTCAAAAGGAAGGGACTTCACGGAAGTAGAGAATGGCAGATGAACTGGAAGACCAGGGGATCCTAGAATTTCTAGCCAAGGCTTTAGAGTAAAATTGCAGGTGCACATTCTACCTTTGTTTTTCATTCTTTGAAGAGCTTAAGTTCACATCTGTGTCTTTTTATTAGAGAAAATTTGAATAGCAGCTGCACTTTTATTTGTAGAGCTTGGAACCTGCCTTCATAAGGTCCATTGTGTTTCCTTCAGGATAAAGAGAAGCTGGAAATCTGCAAGCTGAATGATCCTCCGTCAGCAGAGACGGTAAAGGACATGATCAAATATGCCAGGAACGTGATTGAGGAATTCAGGCGAGCCAAACACTACAAATATATCCTTTGTCTTACCCTGATTCCACTGGTGTGTGACCTAAAAATCTTGCCTGCTGGGCTTCAGAAGTACGTGCAGGAGAAATACTATGACCAGTAGAAATTAAACTTATCTCTGTCCTCTTTGTGTCTGAAGGCACTATCAGGTAGTTGTATAATGAGAGGCCATTGATATATTGCTTTCCTTGACTTCTTCCTACCCCCCAGTGAATTACTGGAGATCTGTGAACTCAGCCTGGACAAGATGGGTGCAGTGTTTGAAGACAGTAATGTTTATATGTTACATATGATGTACCAGGCCATGGGTGTGTGTCTCTACGTGCAGGACTGGGAAGGTGCGCTGTGTTATGGGAAAAAAATTATTAGACCCTACAGGTAAATATGATATATTATTATTTTTAATTAATAATTAATTAAATAATGTTCTAATTAGTAATCTGAACAATTAAAACAAGTTTGTGCAGAGATCACTTCTCTCAGTATATGTTGTATAAACATTCTACCCTTGGTACTGCTACTCAAAAAGGAATATTTAAATGTCAGGACAGTGTTTGTTACTATCAAAATGTGGTCTGCAATGTATAGCAGGACTGACTTTGAAATCCTTGCTTTGGGCTCCCAAAATAATTTTGTGCAATCTTGGGTGCTGTGCTAATTCTGGTTAGCTGGATAAATACTGGTTTCTAAAATACCATAATGTTTTACTGAAGAAGAGCTTCAAACTGCATCTGCAGCCAGCATTTTGTACAAGGTAATGAAGGCAAAGCCTTTGTTGCTGTCAGCCTCCCACAGTCTCCCAGTCCTCTCTCTCTGCAGCAGCACAGTGGGCACGGCTGCAGGAGAGCAGGGCCGTGTCCCAGGGCTGGGGCTGAGCGGCAGAGGGAGCTGGAGCCGAGCTCAGCTCCTGCGCTCAGAGCTCCGGGTGCCACACGTCCCTGATCCCGCTGCCCTAGAGCTGGAGGCGTGGGAGGATGCCCAGGCTGAAGCCCTGCGTGGGGCAAGGCAGCACACAACCTCTGCAGGAGATGTGAATACTGTTCCTGATCAAATTCTCTGTTTTTGCAGTAGTGAGCCCGTTGGTTAGAGCCAGCCAGTTACTCTGGCTCTGTCTGGTCCTGCCGTCAATCTCCCAAACAGATTCTCGTCTTGAGACGTGACTTTGTTGCCAGCTGGGGGGAGCACAAGAAAAGCTCTCCCCTTGGAGCAGATGCCAACATAAAGTCACAGATCACTTGGCAGAGAGCAGTGATACAAAGAAGGAGCCAACACTCCCACCCCCCACCCCCCGGGGGCTCAGTACTATTTATCTTCCCTGGGACTTGCCCAGCTCCTCTGGCTCTGAGCCTGGCATTCCAGGTCAGCTCTGCCGAGGCGAGCTGTGCCCGCTCAGAGTGTGTGAGCGCAGACTGCCATGTGTGCCCTGCACACTGCGGAGGGCCCCTCGCTTTCCAGCCCACCAACCATTGTGGAACACACAGAGCTACTGCTGCGGGTGCAGGGCGGCTCCAAAAACTCATAACAATGCAGGCTCTCTCTGTAGCTGGCTAGATTAAAACTAGTGGCAGAAAGTCATTGCCATCTGACAGCTGTTCAGAGGCATATGGTAGTTTCAGTCCAATTCCCAGCTGACAGGCGTCCCCATCCCAGACACAATTGGCACGGGCTCTTGGCAGTCACGGCAGAGGGGATAGCACTGAATGGGCAGGGGCAACGAGAGGCAGCTTCTTGCCCCATGAGAGGGGGACAGAACTGGGAAAATGCTATGAAACTGCCAAAGTTGATGAAGCTGAATTTCTTTCTCTCTTGCAGTAAGCATTATCCCTCCTACTCGCTGAATGTTGCCTCCATGTGGCTGAAATTAGGGAGACTGTACATGGCACTGAAGAACAGGACGGCTGGAGTTAAAGCCCTCAAGAGGGTATTTATTGCCTGGTTTCTCCATTAATAACACCAGTTCAGCCGTGGGGTCGTTGAAACACTGTGTGCTTCTCTGTCAGTGAGCCTGGCGTAGTGGGAAATGCACCATGTGTTAATATATTTGGTCACTGGATATTTGGCTCAGATTTGGTTATTCTAGAGATGGAGGATAGGTCTCCTCTTGGGTGCCTTTTCACAGTGGGCTCATACTACAGCAGCTGGAGTGAGAATTATGCTTAAACATTTGCTCTGAGTTCTTCACTGAGCTAGAGCTGCACTAGTATAAATGAAGCAGAACCCTATCTTCCCCTCATCTGCTGGGTAAGGACAGGAAAAATGCTTGGCTCTTATAAAAGGCACATAGTGTTTCATTGAAGTTTGTGATTTCTATATCCAACTTAAACTAGGCATGCTTTTGATGGTTATTTGTTCTGGAACCAATCGATTTTTACATAGCTGAAGGGAGTTCAATGCATCTGGTAATGCTGAAATTGGCAAATACAGCATTTTGGTTTTATGTTTTTCTTCACCCCTTTTTATTAGTCTGTGCCTTATTCCTTAGTTTTTTATTCTGCTATTTTTTATTTTATATATATATATACACTATACTATGTTTCTTGACTATTTTCCCCTGTTGTTGTTGGACAGAAATTTATTTTATTTTCTTAAGCATCAGTGACTACTGTACCATATAATGATTCAGTGTGGAATGTCACAATGTATTTCTTTCTTCTTGCTTTTTAGATGCTGGCAAGTTTCTGCCAGCAAATAACAGCACCATCCAACCATGGTGAAAGATGCTAGAAGAATATATGCTCTATAATTTAACTGTTACCTAGTTTGAAATTGGCATAAGTTTTCCTTCACTGTGGTGTTAAACCTTTGAGTAGAAATGGGAATTGTGCCAGTAGGAGCATGGGATGAGGGGTAGGGAACTGTGAGGTGAATTTGTTGGCATAGTTAGTTTCCTAACACAAACATTTTCTAATGACTCACTTCTAAAAGCTGTCTACAGGAACTGCCCAAAGTTATCCCAGCCTTTGATGTTTGGGATTCAGTGGAAAAGCAAACCCATTGTTCCCTGTCAGTTTGTGAGCAGCTCATCCAGAAGGTCCTCCTTTCTTTTTTGGGCAGGAGGAGGGGTGGAGTCATTTCTTGCTGCTGAGGTAGAACCAAAAGCCCTTGCTCTACTGACTTAGCAAATACAAGAGCATAAAAGTCTCCCGAGGATGAAATGACCAAATGCTCAGAGAGCCAGGATACTGTGATTCCTTGCTCTATCTTAGCTCTGTTGGTTTTTAACCATCCTCAGACTTACACTGAACTTTTTTCTCAGTTCTGTCTAGTGTTGCCTTTTATCACGTCTTTTCTCAGGTGGAAATCTTGCCCTGGCAGACACTCCAGGGCAGGAAAGGTGCCAGTCAGGGGTTTGGCTGCCTGCAACATTCCCTCTTGGGCCTGGAGCAGGCTGCAGGTGAAACACCAGGGAGTTGGGCACAGCAGCGTCTGTCTGAATCTTATGGGATCTCACTTTTGCCTAAGAAGTTGCTGGAAGCCCCTGGAAGGAGCAGAGGGTTTACAGACTCAAGTTTGAAATGCCTCAGCATTACTTCTGCACTAGGCCTGCATGTCTGTAACAGCTCCAGGATAAACTGGTAGGAGCAGAGCTTGCTCTAGTACTGGTTAAGTCCTCTGCTGGAATATTACCCACTGCTCTTGCAGTTTTCTGTCCTGGAGCTGATTGCATTCAAAGTAGTTTTGTCAGGAATATAATTCTGAAAGGTGCTTTAGGCTCCTTTAAGATCAAAGATGTATTCTCTGAATATAAAACCTTTATTACTTAGTTTTGAATTTCATTTTATTTCCTACTGGGTTTATGACTACAAGGGGACAAAAAGTAGCTAGAGGTGTCAGACTGCTTCAAACCTCTAAAGAGAGTATTTATAGCCTGGTGTTATATATGAATCAATTGTGTGAATATTTTTTTTTTCTTTTCATAGGCAATTGCTATCATGGAAGTAGCACATGGGAAAGATCATCCATACATTTCAGAGATCAAAAAGGAATTAGAGGACCACTGAGCCTTTGAATCTATGCAATCCTTCAAACCTTTATTTAAAAAGCCTTGTTATGGAAACCTTCAGGAGCGCTTTGAAAAGCAGTAGAGTATGAACACAGTGCTGTCCTATAATTGGAATGACAAACACACGTAGGCCTAGCTTCCACACATCTACAATTGCCTTTTTTTTTTTTAAGGAAGCATCCATGGTTTCTTAAAGGTTATGCCTTTTGATGGCTCCTGTGCAGAAATGGCCATTTTTTTCTTTAGGGGTGTTGGTGTGGATCTTATTTGTGTAAAGTAAATAAAGTGGTCTTGGCCCCTCTTGATTCCACTTGTACATTTAAATGGGTGCAATACTTTTGTGATATGTACTTTTGCCCAAATAGTTTTGCTTAATCTGAAAAAAACATAGCAAAAGCCCTACTGTCTCTGTTATGATTTGGTATCCATTTCCTTTTTTTCTTGCATCATTTTTATTTGCAGTGGCTTAACTGAGAGAGGGGAAATGGGGTGATGAATTATGAACATTTTACAGCAATGCCACCAATGTTCCCTCAACCAGTTAATCTGCAGGTCCGTCGCTGCTCCTGGCAGATGAGGATTCATCACAGCAAAGATCTAGAGCTCAATTTGTCTTGTACAGAAAATACTGACACCTATGTCTGAGCTTGAAGGCTTGCACAAGACATGAACTATGCAACTTCTGGCTCTTTAGACTCCTTTACAAGTTAAAGTGAGTTATTGCAGAGGAGAGCTCCTATTTCCTTACAGCCATACCTTCACCTCCAGTGGATTACAACTATTGCAATAGTAAGTTAGCAATTATTTTTTAGAGAGGAACAGGAACACTTTCTGAAGAAAAAGTCCAGGACATAGCTTTCTCTACCCGTATATAAAACAAGAGGATTTTTTTCCCTCCGTTTAGATCAATGAAAAGAGTTTGCTTATAAGGATGGGGGGAAAAAAGAGCGTAGCTATAAACTTCTAGCATCAAAATTCAAATATGGTGCACAATAAAATCACCTGCCCATTCCTTACTGTTTTCACAGCTTAAAAATTATGATGAGAAAGAACACATCACCCTTGAGCACTTCATTGTATTTTCTTTTTTGTAAGCACTGCTCTGAAAATAAAACTGCTAGAATAAGGGTTTGTCAGCTCATTTTGCTAAACTCTTTCATTGCTTTCCAGCCAGCAGTTGTTGCTGGAGTACATAAACCTGCACTAGATCTACACTTCCAGAAAGCTAAGGCCATTTAACTACAGCCAAGCCTAGGAAGAGGGCACTATGACTATTTTTATCCCTTGTCTTGTCAAATAAACTCTTGTCCTGGAAAATAATACCTTTACTTCAGTAAGCCTGTCCAGAGCCTACACCACACTTCAACACCAAAGAATTGGATTAGCTGAACTTCAGGCACCAGTGGGAGCCTTGTCCATGTGAAACTTGGATTACTATTTACAGAAGGTTATTCAAAGCTCACTGTGGCCCTTGGCTGTGCCTTCCCTAACATGGGAAACCAACTCAAGCGGTGTAGGTACAAATACAAAACCCTTAAGCTGATACAGAAAAGAACATAAACATTGTTTTCCTTGAAAAAAAATGGTTTATTTTATACTGTGAATATGAGGGACAGCCTTACCAAAAAAACCTTAGTGACTGAAGACACTCTCACATTTGCAAAAGCATATTAGAAACTATTTACACAAAGGCAGTGAAAGAGGTAAAAAAATTATTGCAGTCGATTAATGCTGATAGAACTTTTTTATTATAAAAAGAGAAAGAAAAGAAACAGTGCAAAAATACTGTCAAAAGTAATCAGTTCTATATACAAGATAAAAGTGATGAGCATAAGCTTATGTACTGATACGAATAATACATTAGAATATAAAATAGCATGCATAGATTTTTTTAAAGGCTTTCAATAGCATAGAATAGTTCTGCCATTCAGCCCTAACAGGAGGGGTTGGGGGCAGGAAGGGCACATAACTGATGTCTCATTTTTCTACAAAATGTGTACATACAATGAGGTGGTGAGATTCAGATCACTGTTTTGTGCTAAACTGTCAGGTACAGAATTACAGAACAAATAAAACTGGAGGCATCACAATACTGAAGTAAAACAGGACAGTAAAATCCAGTGACATAAAATTTAAACATGTTATCTCATTTACCACATTCCACACAATAACATATGGGAATGTTACAGTCATCTGCATGTGTAAACTTCTTCCTTCGAAAAATAACCAAAGAAAGGTACTTTACTAGTGAGAAAAATGTGTTTTCCATATGGAGCAACCTCAACAGGATAAACATCCTATTCCCAGTGTTTCTGGCACTACAGATTTGTTTTCTTTTAAAGACCAAGCAGAAGCAAGAAAATACTTTTATTTAACATACACAGAAAGGAAGTTCTTATACATTACATCTGTAAGTTATGGAACTCACCAGCACAGGACATTGTGAAGGCCAGAGAAATAAATGGCTTCTAAAGAGAAGGTAATGTGATTCATGGAAGATGGATCCATCAGTAGGTACTACACACAGTGAATGGGATACAGCTTTGGCCTCAGGAAGCCCCTAAAGGACTGGCTGCCAGTAGCACCAGAGGGGCTGAGCACCCTTTTCTAGACACATCCCTATTTCTTCCTCAACTACCAGCCACTGTCTAAGTCAGGGGGTGCCCCCCAACCTGATATGGAAACCATTTATGGGAAGCATTCCTCTCTTCTCTCTCCCTACCTCATCAAGGAACACTAAGCCTGAAATAACTGGAACTGACTGTCCAACCACTGAGAATCAGTGGCAGTCCTTCCCTTGCTGTTATATAGTGCTGGAATTCTCCAGTGGAAGCTCTTATTTTCACTGATTTCCAGTTCACTCTATGAAGGCAAAGTCCTGTTGTTAAAGCATGTGGGAAACTCTCATTGAGAGTGCACAGAAAGCACAGGCAACAAAATTTCAAAGAAATGCCAGCCAAAAAACAGCTGAGAGAAACCAATGGAATGGTAATCTAAGATATTAGAAAAATACTGACTAAATTTATTTACTTTAACTATTTATATAGACAGTGCTATTTTTGACCTGTGCACTGTTTTGTTCCACAATCTAATAATAGTTTATTTATGGTTCATACCTCCATCTTGTTTTCTCCATGGCCATCTGTTCCCTTCCTCAAATCCCAATCCCTGCAAGCAGCTGCATGTATAATGTCCTTCTCTCTAAAGACTTAGATGGCATCTGTAGCTCCCTTAGCACCAGATCCTACAAGAAAACCACTCTAGAAGGCTAAGAGTGAGCTGGGGACAATTGCTTTTGGGGTTCTGCACTTGCAACCTTTCTCTTACTGGCATCGAAACCTATTCCAAACTCCATATGCCTTGAAGACACATCAGCAGCTTTATATTCATTTTGTAGAAGAGTGGTCAAAGACTGTTTTCATGCAGCCCTTCCTCTCATGGCCAGCTCAGGAATTTGCTCCTGAAATGTGATGCAGGCCTTTATTACCTGCAATGGCTGTCACCCTAGTGTTTTTTTATCCACCAAGACAAGCAGCAAAATTTAACTCAGACCTCCCCCAGTGATGCATGAGAGCTGCTACAGCAGAAATCTGCCTGATGATTATACTTTCTGAGCATACAGACCACAAACTGTTAGCGAGGCTGACAACAGCTAATCCAGACATCATCTCCTCCCAGAGGAGCAGTGGGAAGTCAGCTGTTGGAAATGTAGCATTGTCAGTCAGCTCTGCTGAATTTTCCCTACAGATTTCTGTGCTATATCTAAGTAAAAGACTGCCCATCAACATTTCTTTTAGAGTTGCTTATGGAAAACACAGACACAGCAGGTATTGGATCAAAAAAGAATGTCCTGGCTAACAATGACAAGCACTATTGAAGCACTTAGGTTGGAAAAGAATTAATAAGTCTATGTTTTGCCATTTGCATTTCTGTTTGTTTACAAGAAAGTAATTAAAAAAACCCCAGCTTTTGAAATCATGCAAATATTTAATAATATTTGTAGCTGAGGCAGCTGATTTAAATAAGTAGAACAGGAATGCACTTCAATATACTTTAAGGACTGTGCTGGTAATAGGTTGAGTAAGTTCTCAGAGATGTGTCTTCTGCCAGCTAAAATTAGTTTAGGGAGCTTCTGATAAGGCTGAGCATTTAGTATCCCAGTATGCCTATATAGGAAAATGTTTGTGGGAACAAGCTTCATCTTTTTGCAGGTAGTCAAGGACAAGAGATGCCAAAACAAGCCTTTGTAGGACCTGAAACAAGAAGGAACTGAGCAGCTGATGTCCACCATCCTCCAGTGTGACTGATGGAGAACAGAAACAGGATCCCCACAGCACTGAGCAGTGTCACAACTCAGTTGTCATCTCTCCCATCCCTGCTAGAACAATGGGAAGCATGAAATGCTCAGACCATAACTTTAACCAAAAAGCTGATGCCAGCACCTCAATACTATAGTTGGTAGGAGTTTAAATTAAAAAGGCAAAGGATGTTAAATACAGATGAAGAGTGTACTAAAAGCAAAACAGACACAATGGATGCCCAAGCCAGACTTACTCATCCGCTGCAAGTTCTCTCTTGGAAAGCATCAGGGAGTGTAGGCTGAACACGCCAGACTGCAAGGTGGGTGCCCTGGGAGAACACTGCTTGTGTCAAAATCCTGTTCATTGATGAATCATTGTGAGATTTTCAATCCAGACTTTACTCCAGACTGATGAAACTGGTCTCAAACTACTGTTATGTGCTGATGTTAAATAACATCATAAACAACATCATAAATAACACAACAAACAGCAACTCCAAACTGTCCTTTTCTCCTCAAGGGTTCTGCTGTTTAAAAGTCTGCAGGACAGAAACTAAACAGCACTGTTGCTTTAAGGCCCATGTGTTCATTCCTGCTATGACTAAGAAAATTGGATGCAAAATGCATTTTCCTGTCACTCCCTAAAGGTTAGGAAATACTGCCCAAGCAATTTTGGCCTGATAAAACTATAACAGGTTCAAAGTGAGAAGGTTCATTTTTTCCCTTACAAAACTGTACCACATTTCAACCATAAAACATCAGCATGCTGAGGGCTGCTTGTAAGCTGGGGTGGAAAAGAACCTCTGAAGACAAGCATCAGCCCAATTCACTTATGATATTAACAGATCTAGTCAAGATAAAATCTAGCAGGGAAAAATACATTGAAGTCAGATGAAAGGAAAAGTTTAAAATTACCATTCTTTGACAATGAAAAGGAAAAAGTGACTGACATTGGCCTCTATCTACCATACCAGCCACATTAGGAGTTAATTGGAAATGACTGCTTACCACATGGCCACTTATTTGGCTCATTAATAAGCAGTGACTAAATTTGGAAAGGATTTTGAGTGCCTTTTTCTAATTAATGTTTTTCTAAGACACCTATGATGCATCTTTGCATTAAAAAAATTTGTTTAATTTTCTTCCCTTCAAACACAGCTTTCACACTCTCTTATGCAATAACTTTCCTGTGCTCACTGTAGCAGCAGAAACACATATTGCAGCCAAGAGCAGTTGAATAGTAAGACATAGGAACGGATTCTTTTCCCTCCTGGTTTTCTGCTTCCCACATCCAAGTGGAGCAATGAGACTTGACAGCTCTGAGTTCAAACTTAATTCATCATTAGGAAATTATTCAAAAAGTTATAATGAGATAACTAATTTAATATACTTTGCTTCAAGGTTTATTCCTTGGCTTTTTTCCCAGATATAAAGCATCTCTCTGCAATTATCATGCAGATGCTGCTGAAAAGACTTTAAATGGTTGCTGCTAATTTAACAAGAGATATGTTGGCACTGGCAGAAAAAATTAGAGGAAAACTGAAGCTGACTGAAAGTTCAACTGATCCCTAAAAAGAACATGGTCAAGGTATAACAGCAAAATAATTTCTCTCCATTTGTTGGTGATTACAAGTCTTCAACAGAGACTTTGTCATCATGTTAGACCTGTATTGCAGAGCACCAAATCAATACAGTGCAGTTTTAAACACATTCAAGAAACATTCTGGTACAGAACCTTAGCTTAAGCCCCCCACTAATTTTAGTCCTTTTAGTACTGAAATTAAGAGTGCTTGTAAGGCACTCTTAATTTGTACATTGACCAGGGTTTGGAGGTGGAGATGCAACAGAAAAGCAACAGTAGGATTAAAATATTAAAAGTATCTGGGGAAGGGATACCAAGAAAGGTGATTTCACCATGACAAAGTAATTGCATTGCATCACGTGCCCTGAGAGGCTGTGAAATCTTCACCCTTGAGAATTCTGAAACTCGATGTGACCCTGGACAAGACTATCCAAGTTTAAAGTCAGCAGTGGGGTGAGCAGGGCTGAGTCCAGAGACCTCCAAGGTACCTCTCTAGCCTGATTCCTTCTCTAACCATCCAACAATAGTTCACACATGAATACTAAGGCAACTGGAGATAGCTAATGTAAATGAGATTCCTTTTCTACAGAGGGTGAGCCTCAAGGCAAAAATACTTTCAGCGTAATTTGTGAGAAGGTGCTTGATTTGGCTTTTTTTCCAGATATGTTCTGTTGAAAATCCTCTGCTGTTCAACTCTAAGACCCCCAGAGTTATTGGAAAGAGTCATTCACTGACTTCAGCCTGCTGTAGGTCACTGCACTTCACCCTACATTGCTTCTTATGAATCCCTTCAAGGGTTGCACATAGCAGCAAAAGGCCTCCTTAAAAAGATACAATATTGATGTTTTCAGGGACTAGTCTAAACCCACAATTGTTGTGGAATTTGAATAGTTTATCACCCAAAACTCTCTGTGCTCACAATGTCCTGTGCTTGAGCCCTCTGTAACGTGCCCAGCTGCACGTGCAGAAGCTCAGGTCTCCGTGCTGTGCACCCTCAGCTTCCACTCAGACAGAGCTGTAGCTGACATCCAGTAGGTCTTGTTTTTACCAGGGATGCCACATACTGGGTCCAGAACATCCTTACATGAAAAAAGCCCACTGCCAAATAACTGTAGGTTTCAGAAGCTGTGCAGCAAAATAAAAGCCAGGAAACTACTTTTACAAAGGATTGCTTTCCTTACAGACATGTTACAATGCAGACCAATCATGTCAAATGTGGTTCACTTTGAAGGTCACTATAAGTTTTATGAGTTATGAAAGTAATTAAAAAGTAATTCCAAGAAAAATAAATTATATCTTGTACAAAATAATCCATGGGAGACTAGTAAAGAACCATCATTCCTTACTTTCAAGACAACTTTAAAAAGTGCAATATACGCACAGAGTGTTGTCAAGGCAGTTTCCCTTGTTCGTCAGTAAGGTTCAGTCAGATCCATAATGCTGGGTCTGGGATGTTCGAAAAGATTAAATAAGTCTTGAGTTTTGCAGGAATTGTATGAGCACTTGGTAGACAAATTTGTACTGGGCTATGGTCTGGATCATAAACACTCTCTGCTCCCGCAGGTGTCTCAGCATCACAGGAACATCCATTTTCTGTAAAGCAAAGGGAAAAAAAAGCAGAAGGATGTGGGTTCATTAAATCAAACAATCACTGTCTCAAATATAAGTCATCTGACACAGGGAACTATACTATAGTTATAGAAGACAAAGTTTTTGTGGACAAAATTAAATGTGCAGGCAAGGATATAGATCCTTTCACTGAAGGGGAAGGGAGCTCATTGCCAAGAAAAGATCCATTAAAATTACCATTCTCCAACATCTGATCTGCCACAGACAAGTGTATGTTAGCAAATAATGTTCCAGGAGAAATAGGTCTGTAACAGTATCCACAACACATGTTTTGCAGACTCTGACCCAGCATCAGTTTGTTGCCACCTACTGAATATCCTTTGGGATATACTAGGGGGTCTCCAAGAAGACATCTTCTAGCTTAGTTTCACCCAAAAGAAACTCACTTGTGTGCCCTGAAAATGCTGTGCAGCAGAAAGTAAAGTACAGTACTAAAACACAGATAAGGAAATCCACAGGGCAGGCACAGCACTAACCCCATCGAGCAGGCATGGGCAGCCTATAATGGTCTGAACTCATAACCAATGAGTTCTGTGAAACACAGGCCCATGAGATGAAGCATCAGAAATCACTGCACATTTCATTAGGATGCTATAATCAGATTTCTGGCATTTGGGGAGCCAAAAACCTATGATGCTGTTGTGTTCTATCTGTTACAACAGGTACACAAGGAGCCATCGAGAAGTTGTTGAGCCATGAAGCTCAGCCTGTCAGGCTCAAATTCAAGCAGCGTGTAATGTGAGCCAAGCTGAGGAACACAAACCTTCTATGGCAGCAGTAAACGTGAGCTCTAAGATACATGCTGTTTTTGAGGAAGTTCTTATGCAGTTCAAGATACAAAACTGAAGAACAGCTACCCTATCAGGCAACATGAACTGCACTTTGTAATGCCTGTTTGCAGAAACACCAAGAGGAACTTAGCAAGTCTTTTGACTGAGATTGCTGCTAACCCGTGGAACCCCAACTGAGCATGGAATCTGCTTCCAGGCATATCTGAAGTTTCCTGGAAAGTTTAAAATAAAAGTCACACTGCATATCCATTTCTGTCCATGTATATAAAACTCAGAATCTCCATTCCATGTAAACAAGTATTAACTCATAGGCTATCACTTTCTGAAAACAAGGCCAAATATTCCACCACATACCCCAACAAGCTGTTATAACAGGACACCTCTAGAGAGTCAACAAGTGTAAATATTTGGGATGAGTAATGTCATATTATCATCAAACAGGTGCAAAGAAAAATGGAAGCTCTTTCCAGTTAACTTGGCTAACTTGAAGAAAGCCTCCCCGTGGGCTGAGATGCTTATGAAATGGTCCTTGCTGAGCAGAGTCATGTGGAACCTGATCTCACCTGAACAACTATAACAAAAATGCAGGCCAGCTTTGACCTGCACATAATGTTCCTCTCTCAGCTTTTTCATTAGCTTTTAGTGGGCATAGCGATCCATGCACCTCCTCAAAATGGAGATGGTTTTGCCTTATCTCAGAAATGGAAGAAAACCCCATCCTGCCTATTCCGTCTCACTATTTATAGCCAGCTTAGTATTAGATTCCAGGTAAGGAGAACCCTTAAATTCACCTTCATTACAACGTACATGTCAAAAAAAAAGAAAAAAAATACACCTAATGCTTTGCTAAGCTGGCACTTGCAAACAGAACAAACAAAAATGCTACTTATTTCTGCCTCCCAAACCAAAGATCTCCCATATGAAGGCATGCTGTAGATGCAATCATGAGTTAATGTCCCAGTGCCAAGTCTGGACTAAAAGTTGATAGAGCAGGTTCTCAATTACTTTCTCATACTATATGTCTACAGCAGTAAAGATGTAATGATGTGACATTTACTTGCCATGCAGCAGTTACTGAAACTCTATCCCCGCAATGAGATACAGCTTTAGACTCAACCATTGGGCCATTGCCCAGAAGCCACAGTGACTAAAGCTGTATAGAATTTGATTAAACATGGCTTTTTACCTGAACCTGAAACCTCAGACTCAAGAGTTCTCAAGTTCTCAAGTGTTCTAGCACTGGAACAAAACACAGGCTTTCCAAAATGATCTTTATCAAAATTTTCAAACTCCCTCACAATTTTTCTTCACTGCTAAAATGTTAAATGTATTTACTTGCTAGGACATTTCTGTAAAAACCGGTTCCTAAGACTAAAATGTTTTAAGTGATAAGTAATTTTATTTCAGGAAAAAACCCCAACCAATTCTACTACAAAATAAACAAATGAAAAGGAAGTCCTCTGTGCAGAATCTATCACAAACTCAAAACATACTGTCAAGATTTTTAATCTTTTTTTTTTTAAATTAGGTTTTAACAAACCAAAAACATTAACTTGGTACAATCTAGAGAAATAAAGCCCTTAATGAAAATTGTATTTATTGCTAATGATGATTTTCATTATTAATCAAGACAAAAGAATGCTTTAATTAAGGGACATCAGAGAAATCCCTTTTTATTGAGCACTACCATCAGGTCCTAGTGAAGTTGATGAAAACTCACATGAATGATGTCAAGGCTCACCCTCATGGTTAGATGCTGAGGTGCCAAAGCTGCTCTTTGCCCAAAGGGTGACTTCTGTAAACCATAGACTGACTTCTGTAAGCCGTAGTGGCCAGACCCTGTTGCACAGCCCTTAGAGTTTGCTTCTGTGCACATACAGAGGGTGCTGCAGAGCAGACACAGCTACACTGATGCTCACAGACAATTCAGGATGGCTCTTTTAACTCTCCAGCTTTCCTCTGGCATGCAGAAATTTCGTGGCTGCTATGTGAACAAGCAGTCACTTCCATGTGTCAGTGCATAAGGAAAGTCAAGCAGGGTCAAGAGTTGGAGGCATTGCCCCACACTGGAGCAGCTACTGAGCAGCAGTCAGCACTGGGAGGCTGCTGGATTCCCAAGGCACATCCCTGTGGGCCCTTTCATGGGCAGGATACCTCCTCCTTTCCCTTTTTCCCCCAAATAAAAAACAAAAGAACACCTGTTGACACATATCTACAGGACAGCTTCGCCTTCACTGAGGCCCAGGCAGAGTTGGAAGAGATTTGTCCCAGCTGATCTGAGGCCAGAATCTGTAGGGGTCTTGTAGCCCCAGAATGACGAGCTCCTGGAGTCCTCAGTCTTCCCTGAACTCACCCAGTGGCTGATTATTGGAAGGGGCAGATGATTAATGCCTATTTGTCACTCTTGCTGCATTCTTATCTCTACAAGCAGCTTTGGCCTTTGAGCATTTTCTTTGGCAAGAAAAATCCCTGGTTTCCACAGTTGTCATGAAAACTGTGTGGCACATTGCTAGCGATGTTCTTCCTAGACAGTTTCCCAGTGACAGATGAAAATTAAGTTGCTACCCACGGTTGCTCTACTGGGGCACTTGTTCTTAACTCCAGACTGTGGTACTCATAATGCTGGCTGGAAATCCTAAAGCCTTATTCCCCACAGGAATACATAAATACACTTATTCTTAAAACACAATTAAGTTTAATTCCAGGTGAGATTACAAGAGAGAGGAAGGAGCCCAAGGAGAGAATTCAGAGAGCAGAAAATTTCAGTTAAAAGAGCAAGGACATTATTCTTTAACCTTTCTCAGGTAGCGCTTGTAAACACATTGTCTCTAGATGTTTAATTAAATACAGGTATGAATTAGACTAAATTCTTAAAAGAGGGAAAAAAGCCGTAACTTTGAATGTATTAAAATTATTCTAATAAAAAAGTAATATCAACTGTACAGAAAACTACAGCAAGTAACCTGCTATGGGGAATCTCTGCCTGTCACATTTAAGGTCCTTCTCTCACTCACAGAGGCAATAGAAAGACAGCACTTCAATGCCTTTTCATTTCAACTGCAGAAATGTAGCCAATTAGCCAAGGGACGAGCTCGGGGTTTGAAAAGGAAGCTGACTTACTTCATTATGCTCCAAGCAGCCAATCATGAGCTCTGTTAGGATCACCACCCCAGTCCTCCCCACCCCTGCACTGCAGTGGACCACAATGGGAGGGTTGCAGGTGTTGCTGCTGTCCAGCACACTGTTGGTGTGCCGACGCACCGACTGTATCTCCTCCAAGTAAGCTGCAAGAAGAAAAAGCAGGCAAGGTGGCAAACATCTGTATGTCTAAATGTAAAAATTAGGAGGGGAGGGGAAAGAACGTGGAAAAGTTATTCTCTGTAAAGTGGCAATAATTTACATTTTTTACAACATAATAATTATCTTGGCCAGGGTGCACTGAACAGCACTGCATCCAGCAAGTACCAGCTGGGTGTCAATTATTACTTGGGAGTCTGCTCCTTTAAATTAAATAGTTCTTTTAAAAAATTAAATTCTGTTTTCCCCCATGCAAATCTCCAGGTCCCCTAAGCAGATGATTCTAGACATTACTTACAGCAATTCCTGCTATTAACAGGCTAGGATCAAAACAACAGCTAAGTCCCATTGAAACGACTGCCTGTCAAAGCCAGTATCACATGGGAAGTGAGCATCCATCTGCCCTGTTTCCTCTCTTCCTTCTCCCTTCTAGACTGTGACAGAATCTCATCCCTCCTCTCTGCTCAGGGGTTGTTTCTCAATAGCTACAAACCCTTCTGGGAGACCACTGCTTTGTTTTCCCTGAAGCCATTTGTAGAAAGCTAGGGACTCAGGAACAGCTGCCTCGTGTGGCTGTCCTAGCATCACTCAACATGTCCTGCTGTCAGAACATGCTGAGAACCTCACATGATGGAAGCTCACTTGGCTCCCCAGCAATCCAAGTGGGAAGTGAGACCTGAGCTGAACTCTCCTGCCTCCTGAACTCTCTCAGTGCCCTCCTCCTCAGGGCACTGCAGCCCCAGCTGTCTTCTCCCCACAGGCAGGATGGGGCTGGAGGCCTACCAACATCAGAAAAGCTGCATTTTAATGCATACAGGGAATTGGGACTCTGAGTGGTGGCAAACAATGGGAGAGAGGAAATGGGGACAATCAGGTTCCAATTACTGCCATGCCCAACCACAGCTACAGGGGTTGGTAGGAGAAACAAAGTATGCAACAAACGAGGAATTGGGCAATAGCTTTTCCTTGAAGACAGGTTCCCTGGTGCTCCTTTGCTGAAGCTGAAATGTCATTTTTTATTTTTTACCTTGGTGACAGACCTGGGGAAAGGAGGATGCACTGTTTACATGGAGCATGTACCGTGCAAAGGAGAATGCATCACTAAAGGACTGCAGCTGTGGCAAGACTGAAGTAGAACTAATGGATCTTCCTGAGAGAGAACTTAGCTGCCACAGAGCAACACTGCAGCTGCAAAGCTTTCAGGAACTAAGATGGCAAGTCTGTACACCATGTACAGACTCCTTCAGTGGTAATTTAAAGATTTCTGCATTATTCCCTACTGTAGTGCCAGAGATGTGTCTTAAGTTAAATAAGACTTGGTAACACTCAGGAAGTGTTATTAACACATTACAGAAGAATATAATTGCTGTATTTTCAGAAAAGCACGAACCAGGACCATATGAAATTGGGGAAGTATTGCCTGGGTACATGTGGTTACAAGGGTGGCAGTGAGTTCAGACTTACTGCACATGTGATAGAGTCCTCTGCTCTTTTGCAAGAAGAAAAACTGGAGGAGCTGCACCTTATTTCAATAGCAACTGATCCTCTCTCACCCAGATCTTTCTAATCACATTTGTGTACAGCCTATTATCTTCTACATTCATTAAGTAGTTGGGAAATGGAAGTAAGTTACCCTGTCAGATCAGCCAGCAGAAGTATCCTATTATTTAATATTTCCTGAGTCTTTGGCAGTGCTGCTGCCTTGGATTTTTCCTCCTGCTAATCACCTTAGCTCCTACCACTGGAATACCACTTTTTTTCCTCCAAATTGCAGCAAAGTATAACCTAGCTGAGGCCTGTGTACACCACAAGAACCACTTGATACCAGTCCCCGCTGTAACTATATACAGTGAACTGAATTCAGTGTGAGCAACCTTTTTCTTCATGTATCATGCAAAATAAAGAAATCTTACATAAAAAGCCTTGGACTTCTTCTGGACACCCATGGTCAGGCCAGTCAGTATACTGCAAATGCCACACTGTCCTCTCTTGCCCGGAGAGAATATGCTTGACCTTCAGACCAGTAGTTGCAAAGCAGCCAGAGTCTGTGCGGAACTTGGTTGTCACCTTGAACTTCCCATACGTGGCTGAGCTGTGCTTAGAGCCCAGTTTGGGCCAGTAACGATGGCTCTTACTTCTTCCTCCCTCCTTGGTAACATAACAAGACAAAAAGCCATTAGTTTCTGCAATTATAATTCTCTACAAACAAAGGGCATAAAACTCTCCGGATAAGCCAAGTATTCTTATTTTAAAGCACTGGAAGAGTAAAGAGCATCCCACAAACTAAAGAAAATACCAATTAAAACTTAAACCTCTCAGCCATGTAATATTTTTAAGTGTAAAACTACTTGAAGACTCTTGTCTTATTACAGAAGACAGCCACTGCCTAAAACACCTTGGTAAATATTCTCCTCCTGGGGAAGACTCTCCTTGAAACAGAAAGAGAATCTCTTCAGCAGCTTTTAAGTGTCTGTTCTTGATCAGCCTTGGGAACTTGATGTGATCTGCTGCTCCCTGTGTTTGCTGAAAGCAAACCAGTCATGAAGCCGAATGCGGTGTTAGTTAACAGCATGTGCCAGTTTTGACAACATAGCACATAGTTCTTGGATTACAATAGCAATAACTGTTTTGCTTGGCATAAGAATAAAAAGTTGTGGGGTGTTTTTGCCTTTTTTTTTACATGGACACTTCCGTGGAAACAACAGCTTCTGGTCTCTTTTCAGCTGATAAGAGTGATGGTATACAGAACTGGCCTTGGACAGTGTGGAAATCTCTGTCATTTTAACCAGGAGCAAGTTCAGTGCTCTCACATTCCAATGGAAACATCTTTGTTTGGCTTGGCCCAAGCAGGGGGAAGGAGGGCTCCTGCTTGTTTCGCTTTAGCATTTGCCAAACAGAGTGTCAGGAAGTTAGGAAGTATAGTATGAGAGCAGTACAGGCACATGTTCAAACAGAGGCAGAGGAAAAGGGGATGTTGATAGGAAAAACAGGTTACTGGAGTGGGAAGTGATGATAATAGGAGATTGGTTCACATCAGAAAGAACTATTCTGTGATTTCACGTACCTCTTCAGCTGTGACCATGGCTATAACATTCACCCCCTGTTCCCACACCATCTGCCAGAAGTCATGGCATGTGTGTGGCAGGGGCCCTTGGGTAGCAATGTAGTGCCACTCCTCTCCACCTACAGTCACCTGGGAGAAAGGGAAGAAGAAACAACCAGTCAGTGCCTGAATTCTCAGCAGTGTCTGTGCCAGAACTGCCTTTTAAACAAAAGAAACTACATGAAATCTTTACTTCTTTGTTCTTCTACTTTTGGTCAAAATTATGAACAAAAATCATCCTTTTGGTAAGAGCAAATCTGACACAACATAACCTTCAGTGCTTCCACATCCTGTCTTGATGCCCATAACCATAAAGCTTTGGCCTAAATGTCCTCTATCTTTCTTGCTATTGCATCTGGATCATACAGACAAAAAAAAAAAAACCCAACAACCAACCAAATAAAAAAAATCTGCAGATTTTACTCACCTTGGGTTTTTCAATTCAGAACCTGAAAACTACCATAGAGTAAATCCAGCAAATCAAATGGCTTTCAAACACCATGAGAAATTTAAAATTATCCAAAGCTGTAGTCATGTAAATCTATTTCCCCATATACAACTGGTTCACCAACCACATCTTCCAGAAGTATTTGTGTATTTGCATGACATGTAATGAAATTCTTTTCAAAGCATTAACACACAGATTTACAGACTGTAAATTCTGTAGTGCCCTGAACAGAGCCAGCATTACCTTGCGGTTAGCCAGTATAAAACACTGCTTCGTTTAACTGAAAGAGGCAATTAAAAAAAAAATCACTTGTATATAAAAAAAATCATAGTTTTATGACACATAATTTGCTATACATCAGAAAAGGCTTACAATTTTTTTTTCTAACATTTTACGTAAAAAACCAAAGTGCTTTTAGAACTACTACATATCATTTCAAAAATATGCTTACCACAAGAACCAGACAAACTCATTATTTTGGAAAGTTGAAATATTTTTCCTTCCCAGGCTAAGGCCTCCTAATTCTGTTTATTAGCCCAGAGTCACTTCTCCCAAAGTTATAAATCCCAGAGAAGAAGATTTACAACAAAAATGCTGACACATCCATAAATATCAACATACTGGCAGACAACGCTATGAGGAACAATCAATAACTCTGACAGGTTCAACCACATACTGTGTTTGAGGTACAAGTCTTTGAATACATTTTCAGAAATAAAACCAATTTATTTGTTAGTCAAACAACTGTTTATTAATCTGAGATGCTTGGGGTTTTACACCTGTAAAGAACATCGTTTTTGTATGATAACAAGTTTCTCACTTCACTGAAAACTGTCTGACCCCGTACAACAGCTCCTTTTCTTTATTTCATACTATGCAGCATTTCCTTTTTTTGAATGATGGTTAAAAACAGCAAGACCAACACTGGTAGACTTCTTAAATTCTTGTACTAGATGAGAATTAATATAAACTGCACAGCCCTAAGCAGCATCCTCTACTTGGACTGATGGTCTGCAGCCATGAGTGCTACTACAGTGTTACTGAGCTTTTTAAGTCAATCTTGCCTGACACGGTCAGTCAGATGAAGTCCTCTTAAGCACCTTTGTGCTTAATCCATAAATTTAATTACAATTTTTCTCTTTGGTATAGATGATGGTCTTTGTATATTAACCGCAATGATCCATGGTAAATAAACAGAGAATTATTGTAAAACTGTGTGGCTTGCAGGCCAAGCAGTGGGAGCTGGAATCGTCCAGGCATGGATCTTATCAGGATGACAGAGGAGTTTTCTTTGCCTACTGACTTCTGGTCCAAGCCTCCTGGCACATGACACGAAAGGCCCATAAATAGTCTGAAGGGAATGGGATGCCTGGAATGTTTACTGCATTCTAATGCCCTAACTGCAGGAAATTAAAAATTAAATATTGGGCTGAAAACACAGACACACACTGTGCTGCTGAGGTAAATTTCACAGATGCAATTTCACCTTCTAAGCAAAAGCACATCTGCTTGGCTTCTGGAAGCGCCACTCCAAGTGCAGGAGGGAAACCCTGCCAAGGCCCTCAGTCAGGCATCAAAGCACTGCTGCCTGTTCCTGGGTGCTCCATGGACAAAGATGTGTCTGTGTCCAGCAGCAACACACGAGATAAAATGTGGGCTCAAAACTAGCCAGGGAAAATAGCATCATTTAGGAATATCTTTTTCTTTTTCTCCACCTCTGCAGGTAGAAAATTTGGGGCTCAGAAATTCATCATCATAGCAATGTCTGATTATGCAAAAACTCAGTATTACAGCTTCTTACCAGGCTATGCAGAAAAGTGACTAACTGCCAGGATCCTGGTTCAGAAATTATTCAGATAAAAAAATCAGATTTGAATCACCAGGATTTAACTCCGTAAATCCCAGCCAAGGCCAGCAAGTCTCTTTAAACTTTTAAAAGGCTTTTACTCAAGGAAAATATTAATTTAACAGGATGTTTTATTTATTTTTTTAATTATTTCTTTTTAATTTGGATTTTGACAATGAGAAGACGCAGAAAACTCTCTCTTAGAACAGAATCTGTCGTCTGATGCAGAGGATTTCTGTTACTTCTCTCAGGGTACAGTAAAAGCCAACAGAGGACTTTGCAAATACTGCTGGAAGCTTAAAGAAAAACATGCATCTGCAGTCACTGGAGCATAGTTCACTGTTAAAACTGACCATGCTTGTAAAAACAGTCAGGCTGTATCTTTAATTATTTCTATATTGAATTAACATGAAATCTTAAGTTTCTTGTTCAAAACATAATTTGAAACACGGAAGTTCAATAGTTTCCAGTCAGAGATGCAGGGGTCTTATTGGTAAGGTCAGTCCATTCTTTAAAAAATTGCTTTATCACACTGCAGGTACTGGGGCTGATCTAATGCACTCTCATGAGGTTTGAGAAACATGGCATCTCTTTCTACACTAAGCAATGGAGTCATTCCACAACAATCTGGCAGAGGTGTGCACAGAAAAGTCAGGATGCCTCTCTAAACTGACTTCCCAGTCTCCAGCAGTTAAATCAACTTATGCATGTTAGTTGATAGGAGACTTTAGAGATGCCCACAGTGACACAAAAAGGCGTAACAATGCATCCTAAATCTTTCCAGAAGCTCCAGAGGTACAGAAGATGCTGCTGTGCAGCCAGAAATGCAAACAAAGCTTTAGCACACCTTCATTTGCCAGGGAAAATTCAAGCAAGAAAGCTTTTACCTTTATGTGTGAAGCATTGATGTAGCCTGTATTGTTTTCTTTGGTCGGCACCAGCTCCACCCGGTTCTCCTCATAAGGAACAACCTCCCTGACGCGGTTGCGCTCCGTGTTTTCAGGCAGGGCAGCAGTGGTGAAGATCCCATCTGCCTTTTTCTTTGGAATCTGCTCGTATTCTGTAAACACCATCCCTTCCTCCAGCTTCTTCTTCAAGATTTTGCACTAGGATTTAACAGAAAGGAGCACCAACCCATTAATGCTTCTGGGAAGAACATTCACCACTAGACCCATCCATCCATTCTTTGAATTCCAATACACAGCTGTAACATTCTCTCACTCACTTCTTCTGCAGTTATCTAAGGAAATATGACACACTTATTTCTTCCAAGTGAAACCACTGACAAATTTTACAGTTTTACATTCCACCTCCACATTTTTGAAGACTGATAGCATAAAAGGCAAGCCTGTGCTAAATAAACTTGGTCCAGTAAGAATTTCAGTATGAATATAAGATTTCAACATAAGAGATATTTTAATTTTTTTTATTCCAGGAAGATCGTACTGCAAGAAGTCTGATGTGGCCCACATTTTCAAACTACTGCCTAACTCACAAGGATGCAATGCCTGAGATTGAATACAACCCCACACACAGACAAAGTTGAGGTGAAGTTCTACTCCCTGGGTACCAGACAACAACACAAGCCTGCAAATTTCTATCCAGAAAACCAGGAAGATTCTTTGCAAATTTGTTTCTCAAATCTCAACAGCAGCAACTGTTTCCAATATCTGAAATTCCATATACACACACACACCCATGTGCGCAAACATCAGGAGGCAAACAACTTTTTTTTTAAAATTTAATCCCATTAGAGACATTAACCAAACTCCTTTTCTGTATCAGAACATGAAAGACAGTTTCTGTGGGTGAGCACTGCAGAACTTCGCCCGATCAAGTGAAAAATGTGCAAAGTGTTAGATTTACAGATTGATCTTGTATGACATTGTACAGTCAGGTGAAACAGAACAGCCTTCATTTTCACTGACTTCAGTAAATATTCAATGCATTTGATTCTTTGCCTGCATTCAAAGACATAGCAGTGTTAGCCATAGACCTTTTGCATTAATGGCTCTGAAATCTTATAAGAGAAAATTTTCTTCACATTTTAAATCAAATTTTAGCGTTTTAGATACTTCATGCTGCTGGGAACAAAGAGAACATTTGCAAGAGAACAAAAGCAACATTTTGTGAGGCTCCATCTTACCCTCTCATCCATTGGCACCTTGGTGACTTCATCCTGGCTGTCCTCCGGCACTGGAACCCTAGCAACCGAGAGTCCGTTCAGTGCTGCCAACATCAAGGGCCTCTTCTGGGCCTCCAGGCCTGCCATCTTCTGCTTTTCTAGATTCTTTTGGCAAGAAAAGGCACGTTTTCATCTCTGTGTGATTATTTATAATGCCAGTAAAATGCTGAAATGTTTTTTTAATCTCCAAAATCTGCAACTCTCTGGCCAAGGAATGCAGATGAACACCATTAGCATCGTAAATTCAAATACAACCTCTATTCTTCCTGTTATTCCTCAAAGGCCTGCTCCTACATGAGCACAGAATTTTAATTTCAAAGAAGCAATCCCAGCATGTAATACAGTTTACATGCCATCAAAAGACACACAAATACAATCTCGAGCATTTTCCTGCAGACATTATTCTGAATGCATGATACACAAAGCATCATCCTGTTACGTTAAAGTAGCACTACCAATGCCAAATACTTGGGGCATCTTTTGAAAAGCAATAATTTCAATCTATAACAACAAACACTAAAACACAGACCATTGTTTCTCTTCTGTGATGATAATGCTTAAAATGAGAAGTCTTCTAATGCACTTAGCTTTTATGGTGATTCAAACAGACCCATGATATATTCTGCACTAAAAATTGAGCTTGCATGTCCCAGAAACTGAATGCAATAGCAGCCAGAGATGCATATTATTTATCATATTCATGAATCATATTATGGTATGACATGGAGAACCAGAGCATGAATTTTAAATTCATCCTGCTGCCTCCTCCTTATGCCACTGGGAGTTGAAGCATCAAAAAAGACAGAGCACCTCCAGAAGTGCCCAAATTAGGAATATTTTATTCAATTTCCTTTAACAGCTCTTTCTGCTGGATTTGGAAGGAGGGATAAGCAGAAGGGGTGTCTGGTTCTCAGCACACATATGGAAGCTGTGGTCACCAGATGGGCCAAGCTCAGCTCCTAGAAACACATGATGGAACCTGAATGCCCTCAGACATACACATATGCCTTGATTTTTCAAAAGCCTGTGAGCTTTTTCCTCACCGCTGGGTTCCTCCAGAGAACTAAGCAAATAAACAAATACCCAAACCCACTCTGGCTTCCTTTTATACTTTGAGAAAGCAGGAAAATAGAAGTATTTTTTCCTTTGTTTGGGAACTTTATTATTTTTACTCCTTCAAAGGTGAAAGAGAAGAAAGTCTGTGCTTAACAGAATAAGGTCACCAAATTACCATTAATATCACACCTGATTCCTGTGACAAAAGGAAGGTCTACACATGTCAAGATTCCTGATCTAGGCTGAAACCACCTTAAAAGCTTAATGCTAAAGCTACCCCTTTATTTTCAAAACAACAACAAATAAAGGACCTTTTGACCAAAGTGATCTGAATGGCTGTAGCAGAGGAAGAATATTCAAACATCTAAGATCTCTTCTCACCTTCATTTCCATCCTAAAATCCTGTAGGCTCCTGCTTTGCACTAATTTTTCTTTCCTCAGAAGATCAAAAGAGCATATGCATGCTTGTTGTTATACCAATGTCTATTCATTAATGAAAAATCATGTTTTATAATCAAGTATCTATTTTACATTTAAATTTTAGGAGTTGTCAAAGACTAAGCTCAGTCTCCATGTTGCAATTTAGTAGCTCAGGTTGTATTGCTAACAGTTACATCAGCATAAGGATGCTCAATGGACAAGAACAAAAACGAACACGTTTAGAAAATTTATTTGAATATACAGTAGCTTTTAAATCTAGCAAGTTATTGATCTAGTACACTATAAACTTTTTTTTGCTTTTTAAGTGCTTTATTGATTTGTTCCAGGAATTGTTTTTGTTTCAGACCTCAGTGCTGAAACCGAGAACTACGGCATGCATTTGGGTTTCTGTGGCTGCAGTTGCACTGCTCACAGCACTATACCAGGTACATATGTAGGTCACTAAGCAATAAGCACCCCTCATATTTCTGTCATTGCCTTTAAATACTTCTTATTTTAAATTTGTTGCAAGTTTAACAGAACCCTACTTCTCATACTTGAGTGCATTTTTAACAAAATAAACAATCCGGATGCTCAACCACACAGCCTCTACATCTGCTGCTTCTCTATTCAGATATCTGGTTCCTCAGTTACTGGCAAAACCAACAATCCATATTCTAGGGCTACCAGGGTTTTATTCAGAGAACTACATTACAGAAAGTGGCAAGAAGGGAATTAAAGATCATTTGAAAAAAGTCCTGAGTTGCCATTATGTTATGTGATAATTCACCCGACACCCTTGCAAAGGAGGAATAAAACACCAGTGCCAAAAACACAACCTCCCACTCATCTTGACAAACGCATTCCAGACTCGCCCTGCCCTCAAATCCTAAAGGGAATCAGGCATTAAGCAAGGCTTTGCCATCAGCCTCCTCATCCCCAGCTGCCCGTCCTGCCACCTACCCACCTCCAGCCAGCACTGCTGCCAGAGTGGTGGCATCCTCAGCTGGGTCAGACACAGGTCTGGCCAGCAGCCAAAGAGCCACAGCTGAGGCAACAGACAAGCCCAAGCAGTGCATGGAATCAGCCCCCTTGACAGCTCACAAAACCAAATTGTATGTGGCACTTAATACCACATTTCCCAACTTTAAGCAAATCCACAGCCTCCCACCCACACGTTCCCTGCAGTTTACTGACCCAACAGTTTTCTGGGATGGAGGTTGATCTGTGTGATTACTAATTTCCAAGAAGCCACCGCAACAGAGGAAGGCACTTACCCTCATCATGATCTCTCTTTCTATAATGCTGTCCTCGATAGAGAACATTTCAGACACAGGCCTTTCCTTGACCGGTTCTTTCTTGACCCGCTCCTTCACACTGGTGAGGTCAGGCTCCGAGATGGAGGGCCCCAGTGAAGACCCATTTATTGCCACTTGATCAGTTCGAGAGACACTAATGGCTTTGGAAGGCCCCGGCCTCATGGCCTTGGCCCTGGCTACAGCCACAGAAATGCTCACGTGGTCCTGCCTCAGTGCTCCATTGCTGACACTTTTACGAGGCCCGGGATACTCCGGAGGAGGTTTATTTGGTATTTTAGCCAAGGCAGCTTGCAGCTGAGCACTGTACTCCATGTTCTCATGGAGGGCTGCTATCTGGGACACAGACTCCTGCGTTTCTTCTTCCTCTTCACTTTCGCTGCTGTGTATCAGCATTGTGGCATCAGAAAATGTCTTTTTGTGGTGGTAATGAGGGACTTGCTGAACGTCGTGCCCCATCTGAACTGACTCTTCCGGCTGCACCTGCTCCCGCAGAGTGTTCCTGCGCGGCAGAGGGGCGTTCAAGGTTTTTAAGGCCATGGCTTCTATCCCGCGCACCATATTGCTGATGACCTCCAGGCTGTGGCGCTTGTTCACTGCCGCGTGATGCTTGACGGCCATGAGGGGCTCGCTGACCTCCTGCAGCGACTGGCGCACCACCGGTGAGCTGTCCTCCTGGAAGGTCTTCACTGAGAGCTGGACCTTACGAGTGACCAGGTCAGGGCTGCTGCCGCTGACGTACTTGTGCCGGTGGCTGGCCAGGTCAGGCGTGCTGGTGGCGGGGCGCGGGCGCGGGTACGGAGGTGGGGGCCTGAAGAGATAGTTCTTGAGCATGTGGGTGGTGTTGTAGCTCTGGCTGCTCTGCAGCTGCATGTTGGCCAGTTCTGGGGTGCTGACTGTGTGGGATATGGCACTGGCTGCTGTCTTATTCTGAGCAGCATTGTTAGGGTTCATTTGGTCAGACGGGGCCACAGGCTTGTTATAGCCACCCCCCTGGGGCCCATAGGTGATGGTGTAAGGGTGCCTCTCTCGAATCTCAGGCTGGCTGTAAACTAGGTCTTCTGGCTGGTTGTAAGCATGTGTGTTTCCAATATTGAGATTCCTCAAAGACTGACTTTGGCTATCCATCTGGATCACCCCTCTCTTCATTTGCCTCATGACAGTTTCATAATCCGGAGTTGGCCTGTAAGATGGGACGATGATTGCACTGTGTCTGTGGCTGGGGATATAGTCTGCTCTCATGATGTCACTTCCCGGGATGCTCAGATTTGAGGACATTGGAGATGCCTGGATGAAGTTCTGTAAGCGATTGAGGGAGTTCATGCTGTGGGCACTGCACACACTCCCATTGGGTCCATTACCATTCAAGTAGCTGAAGTCCATTGGACACCTATCCAAACTGGTCTGAGACCTACAGTAGAAAGTTTCTTCATTTCCATGGAAAATACTATCTGTGTTGAGTAGAGAGAGAAACGTTGACAATTTTAATGCACAAGGACTTATTCGCTGTTAACAAAACTTCAAATGCAGTCTGCACCAGTGAGTACAGAGACAGCTTAGTGCTCAAGTGCAGGGAATGTTTGGTCATGGGAGCATCCTTAAGCCATCGAAAAAGAACTAAAGAAAAGCTACCAACACAAACATTCCCAACACTTAGTAAATATGGTAGTAGTTAGATCCTTGTGGGAAACATGAAAGGGGAAAGAGAGGAAGTGATTTTGCCTGAGGTGGCAAGGAAGAATAAAGAGACATCTCTTCCCTTCGCATCGTGAAAGGGTTCACTGCTGCTGGCACCTTAAAACTCCAGCGCTGCAAGCATATGGTTAACCTGAAAAATTCTCTTGTCTCTTCTGTTGATACATGGCTGTCTGAGATTCAGAGTAGCAGAGGACTGTGAAATTGGAAATTCTACTTTAGACCAATCAACAGTTTTGAGGATCTGAAGTAAGACACATTTGGGTGATCAAAGCTCAGAGGAAAAAAAAAAGGAAAAAACAAACCCAAACAAAAAATCACCTTGCAGATGCACTATAGAATGTTAAAATCTTCAGCAAAACCATGAGAGGAAATCAAGACAGTAAAGATCATATCCTGGATCACAAATTTACTGCAAGACTGTCCCCGCTGAAAATCTTGTAAGAAAAGAGTAATAGCTTTCCAGACTCTGAAATCAGCTAGTTCTTTGAAAATGTAGAAAAGTCTGTTGTAAAACTAAGGGAATTTTACAATTTTTCTAAAATTGAGAATATCCTTCACAGCCTCACCTTCACAGTAGGACAGTAGTAGCACTAGGTCAAGGAGCTCTATTGTACACAAGGAACTCTACTAAATGGCTGCTTTCAAAACTTAGCAAATTCTACCTTAAAATAGTCAGATCCCACAACGCAAAATGCTAACAGGTATGATTGAGAGCTCCTCTGCTGCTGAGAGTACTTCAGCTGTACCTCTCATGAATTGCAAAGAACAGCAGCCTAACAGACCTGGCTACGTGTATTCCAAAAGGTGGGGTGGTTAAGGGTGTGAGACTCAAGCTGTTTAGGGGCTGAGCTCCATTCCCAGACTTGATCAAAGTAACCTGGCACAATCTCTTAAAGAATTTATTTGTCAAACATGGGCTTGAAAATAGTTAACCCTCCTTGTGTCTGTAAGGCTAACAATGCAGCAGATGGTGGTGAAAAATCAGCAGAAAAGGTTGTCTACAGATACAGTTTCATGGACTGGACATTATGATTTCTCCTACAGTAAAAGCTTTTTGCTGTCTCCTTTTCCCTCACTAGGTTTCTTTCCCTGGCCCCAGCTGGCACTGCCTTTGAGTTCAGCCATCAAACTCCCTTTAGAAATTATTTTTTCAGCTCACTGAGCTGGAATACCAAGTTTAAGGTCCATATAATCATACACAGATATTTTAGGGAAATTTGAAAACTGAAATTGGACTTCAAACAGAAGACTTACTGCAACATTAACTATAAAACTGCTAGTTCTCCTGCAGCAGCAGCTCCCATTTGATCATGACAACATTATAAATCTAGATATAAGGCTTAGGAGCTTCTTTGCATACACATAAAACTGAAGTACAAGTACCTTGTGAATTATGTGTTTCAGTGTAGTGCTCTCCACACTGGACATGCATAGGAGGCAGTATAAAAGGATGCTGTCTTGGCTGAAATAAAAGCACAAGGAAATAAAAAAAGCATTAGAACTTAATTTGCTACAATTCTTGCAACTGAAACAGGAAAAATGGTTCTGTGCCCTTTCCACTGAATACTGCTCTTTCTTAGCCAGCCAAAAACACATCTTGGCAGTTCCTTATAGAACAGAGAAAAACTTTTTGTAAATTGCTTGCTAGATTTTGCTACAGAGCCCAAAAATTACTAGTTAAGACTCTTTTAAGCTCAATCACTTCAGAAAACAACATCCACATTTTCAGCTTTTTTAAAATACTTCACATTTTTATTAAAAGCTCTTGCCCTGGAAGAATTAAACCCAAACAAAACAGACACTTAATCAGGACAAAAGCAGACATGGAACAATTTCAAGAACTTTGGACACTGTTATGCATGCAATAGGACCGCATATGGACTTAAAATACTGTAAATTACACAAACATTGAATTCCTTAGATAATGAATTCGAGTGTACTCCAATAATCTGCACTGAAAGAATTTTTTAAAGCAAATCTCAGAGGGGGCAATTCAGCATTAAATCAGCAGGATCATTTACAGAAAATAAATCAGAGCTGATGCCGTATTCCCCAGCTTTGTCCCTTGGTAAACCGACCTGTTTTGCAATTCTACTTTGCCACCTGCACTGCAATGTCCTGTCTGGTGTCACTGAGCAACATTTATGAAAACATATTTCAATATATGAAGTAAGCAGAAAGATAAGGAAGACACTCCTGTCTCATGAACATGTCTTCCTTTGCAGCAGAAGAAGGGCTTTTCATCCAGGCTGATTCACATAGTTCAAACTATTAAGGAATACTGTGGATGCCCAAGGCAAAAAGCCCCACATAACCTGCCCTCGCGTGCACAGGCACCAAACGAGCACCAGGCAAGTTTGTTAGCAAAGAGGGGATGGGGAAGAGGTAAGATCTACATTTTCTATGTAAATGGTGAGAAGGAATGAGAATCAAAGATACTGAGCTCAGTATGAATTCTTGCACACAAAATAGTTGAGTTAAGCCAGAGCTGGAAAACAAGAAGAAGTATTTTTACTACAAGAATTACTTCCAAAGGTATAAAACCCTAGTCTCACTGAACAACCTGGGCCAAGAAGACTGCTGTTGACAATTTTAGTAGGGGAACTGAGGCTGGAACGAACTGAGATGCTGGAAAGTCTAACAAATGGAGGGCAGAGGAAAAGTGCAGGGAAAGAGAAGTGACTTCTACTAAGAATGCATACATCTGGAGCAGACAGTTTTCTTAGTGATAGATGTTATGAAAGGTATCTGCAAGAAATCTGGAAATTTTACTTCTGAGGCCCATCTGCCTCCTTTGAAAAAAGGTAGCCCTGGGGTCTGCAGAGCAACAATATCCAAATTAATGATGACTTGGATGTTTTTAAAAATCAGGTAATTAAACATACCATTATATTAAGTTCCCCTACATTGAGGGTTTTTTTCTGGAAAACCAACATTGCTGGGTCATCTGCCAGGAAAACGAGACAGCAGAAACCATGCCAAAACCATATAAAGGGTCTTGATCTGAAAGCAAAGAACATGATCCCTAGTGAAGTGGCAGAGCCTCACCCCAAAGATTCCACTTCACTTCCCATTTCTGCCTACTGATTTATTGCTACACAAGACAAATGAATAGGTAGGTGTATGAAGGTATGTGCAGTTCAGACAACAGTCAGGAGGGCTTTTTTTTTCCTCCCAAAGAGAACTGTTCCAACAAGTTAACAGAACAATTATGAAAAAGGCAGCTGAAAGTTCACCGTGAGCAGTCAGCAGCCCAGTGCATTTTTCAATTGATGAGCCCACATTCTTCCTCTTGATCTTCCTGAGACTTTGGGGATTTAAAGCTTGTTGCATGCTTACGTTTAAAACAAAGTGGCAGCATGATTTGTTTTTTCGTTTGAAAGAGCAGATTTCCATTTTTCATATACAACTTAGAAAGCAGCTCACTTTTCCCCTCATGATATAACAGAGGCCGCAGCATAAAAATGCAAAGCACCACTCATTTTTTCACCTTCAGTTTTTCATAGTCATTTCCAGGGTTCTAAGTCACAGATACCCCAATACTGTAAACATGCCACAGAGAATGCAATACACAGCCTGTGTATTGCATCAAGACACCTCAGAAACACCTTAACAATGGAAGAACAAAGAAATCTGGAGGCAGCTACAGCAGCTTTCCTGCCAGTGCCTGGAAAACAGAGTGCAACTTTTAGATCTAATGGATTGTATACATACACACAGGAAAATAACCCATGTTGAAATCTGCAAGGACAAAGCTATCCTAAAATGAGGACCTGTTTAAGCCTAATTCTGGAACATTTTCGCAAACTGTAACCACACTGTGGGGAAATGTCAAGAAAACACTTGCCCACATCAGCTTTCTGCCATGCAGCAACAGGGTAATGGACTTTTCACTATGGAAAAATTTCCTATACCACACATGAAATCTGGCAATCTGCAGAGAGATAATATTGCCCTCTGTCCAAGGAACCAGCAGTGCTACTGTTACAGAAATTCAGAATCTGTTAAATAAGATTAAAAAATACTGACATGCTAGATGTCAAAATTTAATCCAGAAAGAATTTCTTTAGAACAGACGGGAGAAAAGAAACCAACTCACACGTGGTATTTTTTTTTGTAAATATTTCAGGAAAAAAATACCCAGTTTTGTCAGATTGATAGTGTTTCTGGGGATTAGTTAAACAGAAATAAAAACATTTTAAGAAAAACTCTGAATCATAATCCTGACTGGTTCTAATAGTTTAACTTAAATTAACAGTAACTTCACACATAAAATAGGGTCTTAACCCAACGGGCTGGTAAATTGTAAGTAGTCTTTGTACAAAAACATGAGGATTGAAGAAATGTGAAATGTAACATTTTGTAATGACTATATTTGATGCACAAAGCACAAGACACTTCAAATTCTTTCTAGAGGATTATTTTCTCTATATATTGAAATAACCTCAATGCAGCAGAAAAGATGCTCAGTTTCTGCAGGGCAAATAAAAATATAATGCCTTGAAGACCGTAATTTTTATTACTCAGCGGTGAGATTATCCAGTTAATCAATCTGGGCAGTCACACCTTGAAACTCATTCCAATCATATTGCCAACAAGAAATGAGTTAATGGGGTTATTTGAAATTTAGAAAGTAGTTCACCTTACACAATGCCTCACCCCATCAGAAATGAGATATATATTCTTAAAGACCTCACAGTGGCACGTACCAAAGATGACCTACTCCAGGTTGGCCGTCGTCGGATAGGGGGAGGAGAATTTGATTGTCTGTGGAGGAAAAAGAGAAATGATAGAAACAACAATATCTCAATTCTGAGTCAAGAATGAATGGGAAAAACAAGATATGAAGGGTCTGTTCATATTGCTCATTACTGAGATTTTCAGATATATGAATAAATGAAAATAATTCAGGTTCTCCTTTAAATACAGGAAATGTGCCCATTCCAAACTATACATGCCTTTTGTTCATTATCCTATTTGGCTCACTTGGAAACACAAGAAAGAAAAATTCTGATTTAAAATTAATTCAAAAAGTCTTTTATGTAAAAAAACTGAACATGGCAGACAGGTACAGTCTCAGGTGACTTAATGGGAACGTTAAAACAAGGACAATCTTATGAAATCGATGGCAATCACGCCAAAGCAATGCACACAGATCAGGAAGAAAAGGAAAAAAAACCCATCTGGTTAGACAATACTAGCAGAGCCACACACAGCGTTAGAGTAGCCAGGTGCAGTGGAAGGAACAAGGAGTGTAGGAGGGAAAAAAATACAAGGAAGGGAAAGAAACAAGTTGAAGGAGGTAGAAATATAGTGCTTACGTGAAGAGAGGAAAGGTGGAATTTGTCCTCTCACAGTTTCTGATCTGGTGAATGATGTTATGTGCAATTAGAGGAAAGGCACAGAGGAAAACAAACAACTATCATTTTAATACAGAGGGCAGGAAAATTATTTGTCTAGAAAACACACAGCAGCATATGCTGTCATCAATATCTGTAGCTCTAGCACACAAGCTCATACCACGTGAGAGCGTGGTAAGGAGAGCAGTTCTAATGACAAAAATACACTGAAACTTGTTATTTCACTCTTTGACTTTGTGGCATTCCCTGCCTGTATTAGTCCAAATATCTGCAAGTAGTCTATGAATCTGCTGCACACTACACATCCATAGGACTCACATACTAATGGTTCTGTGTTTAGGAAGAAATATGATCAAAAGCTATGACTTCTGCAGTCTGGATCACGATTGGTAACAGGAAGTTCTCTCTGTTGACCCCAACACACAGCTTCAAAGGGGAAACATCCCAATGTGACAGACTATGGTGGTTTGTTTTCTTTCTTGGCTGTCACAGGGAAAACAATCAGGAGCTCCTTTTGAATTCAATCCCTCTGGAACCATTAAAATTGAATTTAGTATTGGACTATTGAAATCCATTATATGCTGCTAAGAAACGTCTTTTCCAGTCTTCCACTCACCTCCCAGGAATTGTAAGCAACATGTAAAACTAACCAACATCTCTTTTCTGTAAGTGAAAAGCTCACTCACAGAAAAGCAGTTCACCTCACTGGACTCTCCTACGCTCTAACTCACCATATCTTAATATAATGTGTGCACACGTGAAAGACCTTCCAATCTTCCCCTCATCATTTTGGCTTTATTTTCCAACAGATGGCATTACCCAGCTGAACAGATGGGATGTCCAGCTCTAACTAGAGCTGTTGATAGAGATGAGACTTTTTCATGGTAAGTTTTGCAAGAATTTAATGTTCTCTGCTATACATGCCCAGCACACCACGAAAATGTCTCAAAACTCTAACCTTTTGAAAGTCAAATTTATCTCAATCTGAAAATGTGTGCTGGTGTAAATGAAACATCTTAGCTAAGAAACAGACTTTTGAATTATAGCTAAAGCAAAATGAATTCCTCCTTCAGTTAGAAGGAATCTACCCACGTGAGAGGACTAGCTCAAGGCCAGTTTCTAAGAAAGTGCTCAAACCAGAACCTAAAGGAGACTTCAGGTTTAGATTTACAATCTCTGCTGTGCTGTGGCAGCACAGCTACGCATTAACGTACCCAGGTGTGCTCCCTCGTTCAGCATGCATAAGAGGCAGATAAATCATCCTGCCCAAACTAGAAGATGACAACCTCCACTTTCCAGCACCTTTAGCTGCTGGATGGGCAGTGCATCTGCTGCTACAGCTCACATTTTCACATGATAACCTATGTCACCTTTCACTCCAGTTTAGGCTAATACTCTGGGCTGTCAACAGCAGACACCAGGGCCTTCGATTCAAGACTCCCTGTAGGATTTGGCTGCTTGGGGAACATCAAAGTTCACAAGGCTCAGAATGAAATTTCATTCTCAACCATCTGTTTTTGCTGTTGGCTAAAACAAAACCAGAAAAAAAGGGAAAGGGGAGAAGAATAACTGACATATGTGACTAGAGAAAAAAAAACAAAACAAAAAACTAAAAACCCAAAAACCAGACACACCAAAACTCAGACCAATTCCAAAGCAAGGCGTCAGAAAACAACTGTGAAGAAAGAGTACTCACTCTGTGCAGATTTTGTTCTGTTTGTAAAACTTGTGTCTTGATGCAAACAGACGTGAAATATATTTGGCATTTTCAAGATCATCCTTTAAAAATGAGAAAAAAAATAGGAAAAAAAAAATTATTTTGTTATTCTTACCAAGAAGTGACAAAAGCTTTTTAAAAATCCAGTTGCAGGAAAGCTTGGTAAGGTCTACCATGTACAGAATTTGGCTCCCAAGAACATATTTAGTGGTCTCAAGAGCACTGAAGGCATGGGATTACAGAAACCCAGTGGTGTGCATTTACACACTGCCACTTCACTGCTAAGGCACAGTAGTGGGGGACCACAACAATAAAATGGCTCAAGCTTGCTGGTCCAGTTTCTGCACTGGCCTTGGTTCAAGGAGATATGGAGTGACTTTAAACAGCACAGAACAGCACTGTGGCCCTCTGAGTTCCAGTATGCGCAGTTTCTATTATGCTGCTGTATTTATGCCATTCACAAAGCACTTCGGGCTTTTTTTTTACAGATTTCCCAGCATAGGATATTTCAGTATGCTTGGAAGAAAACATAGAAATTAGTAGCTAAATGAAGTTAATTTCTCTTTCTGCATAAAGTACAACATGAACTATGAGGGGGGTGGTATTATGCAAGTGAGCCTCTTTGGGAAAGTGGAATTTTGAAGGTTTATTTTTACATAAGTAGCTTTCATGATGACATTGATCAGTTGTTTTTCTTACTGTGTGAAAGAGTACATTCTCTTCTTTGTTGATCAACTCTAGAACAATTGAAGACTTGTTATGAGCAATATTCCCAATGTCATTCCACCTGCAGAGTAAAAAAATTTACTGGAGTTTGCCAACACATACATTCAAACATTTCAAACACAGTAAGAATCCCTTAGTCAACATCAGTCTCATTTTATGAGAAAAGTTTTCAGTAACTTTTTGGTGAAGAAACCTGGTCAGGAAAACAAGGAAATCATGTTCTGATTAACAGGGAAAGGATATTCAGCTCTTAACACAAAGCAGGAGAGTTAAAAGTTCTCTTTAAAAACACAAATTTGAAGACCCACAGTAGAAGACACATTGAAAACACATCAATGATAACCATTTTACTGAACTGTGGCATTTTGGAACTGACTGATTTTAGCCACACATAATAGAATTATTTTGTTTTAAGAGTCATTCCTCCCCAAATGCTGTTCCCACCTTTCATTCAGCACTAATTCTTGCTAAAGAAAGTTGAGTTGACAACATGGTTATGTAGGCTATGCATACCATGTTAATACTCTGGCTTTATGCTTGCAATCTTTTTTTTTTTTTCTCCCCAAGTAATTGTCAGGTTGCCCAAGATCTGAGTTATAATCTTCTTACAAATAGCTGACAGACATTTGCGTACATTGCATGCAATCCACAGGTATGGAAAGGACTTGTTTATTCTGTTTGCAGCATGCATTCCTCTTCATGTCATGGCAGGATGCTTGCAGTGCATATTTCCAAAGAGTTAGAATCCCAGCACCAACTCTCATTTCTACATGTAAAGAAACTTCTTGCTTTTGTCACCTGGCCCAATCAAAGGATTATCTAATTCCTTCTCAAAATCACATATGCAAAACATCAGCTATGGGGAAAAGGGAGCACTAACATTTTTTAAGCTGACTAATGAAAGCTCTTCTAAGGCAATCCTTTCCCCAAAATTCCAGTTGAAGTCTGATATAAGCCTTAGCTACTGACTGAAAGTCAATGCACCTCAAAACCCACAACTTTTAGGCTGCACAAAATTCCTACTCTAACCACAGGGACTAGTAAAAATCCACTTCAAGTAAACAGCAACAGTACTAAAAATACCCACTAGAAGAGTAGCAAAGAAGAGTAAAACTATCCTCCCTGGAATCATGGAGATTTCTAGCAACATTCTCATACAGAAAAAAAACCACAAAAGAAAGTTAATGGATAAGTCATTCTTATTAACCAAAATAAACCGCAGAAGAAACAACAGAGTGACACAGCCATGATTTTCAACATTTTTTTTAGTGGGGCTCCTAAATGTGGCAACCAGGTTTTCAAAAGTGTTGAGCTCTTAGGCTGCCAGCTGTGAGGTTTAACAGATTTACATTCAGAAGCATCAAAGAAGACATAAAGACAAGAGAAGAAAAGGGATCAAAGCCTTGTAAACTACAACAAGATACATGACAGGCTACTACAACTTTCTTGCCATCCAACCCATTCACAGACATCAGAAATTATTCTTTATCTGATCTCTTTGGGCCAAGAGACCAATCCTGAAAACAGCAAGGTTACTCTTCCTTAGTTAGGGGATTGGCACTATTACAGTCACATATGTAAGTAAGGAAAAAACCTTACATATACAGCTCTGGAAAGAAACTCACTTTAAATACCAAAGACCCTTGTTTTTACCTATAAATCACAGTAGTCCTTCCAATTCTGTTTTTTATGAAGATGCCCATGAAGAAAATACCAAGGTGTATGTCATTTCCATGGTTATCCTGCAGAGAAAGGATAATAAATTTTATTTAATAAAGAAACTGGTCAATAGGTTAACAGGAATGAATGCTGAAGTACCAAAGAGAAGCCCTTCAGTGCGGAAGCAGGAATAATCTGTACTTTGCTGCTTGATTGGATTCTGATTTTCATTATTTAAGAGCAGTTAGCACTTAAGTGGATTCATTGTGCTGATTAGTGAGAACAGAAGGATAAATGAGCTCCAAGTTCTCCTCTCTCAAACACCAGACCATAAACTGGCATTCATTGTGTAATATCCCACATCCCCTGTCTTTGTAATTACAGCTATCTAGAGCCTGTAAGAGTACCAAAAGCAATAGTTCTCTTTCACAGTCATGGTATTTCTCCAGACATCTGTTAAAACATGTACAGATTTCAGAACACCACATCTGGAGATGGAATCCCTCTCAAAAGCTCTACCCTTCACAATTCCTCCTTTAAGTACTCCATGTAGAAGTTCACAGCATGTCATCCCAAAAAGTACTTCCATCTCTATGCAGATACATCCTCCATTGATTTTCAGTAGTTTGGTTAAATATTCAACTGCACACACCACATAAAAACAATGCAAAAGCAGTGGACTCTAAGAAGTCCCATAGCTTTTGCACCTACCCACGTCTCCTTGTAGGCTCCTGTTTGAAAACCAAGTGCTCCTGATCGATTTTGCAATCAGTTTTCTTAAAAAACCTTTTCCATTTTTTTGGCTACAAAAGCTTAATACTGTTGACAAAGAGGTTTTCCTACATATATCAACAAGCAAGAACAGCTCCCTCTCTGCATATATAGTAATTGATTCACACTTTCAAGTGGTAAATAGAAATCACGCTAACACCATGAGTGTGGTTAGAAAGCATGGCTAGAAGAAAGGATATGAGAGAAGTTAACGCACTGTGCCTGCACACACTGTACAAACCATCAGGTGCCCCTGCATTTTCATAGACCAGGTCAGAGCTGTTCTCCTGGCTTTGCTGTGCTTGGTCCTCAGAAGGCAACAATGAAGCCTCTGCACCTGTTTAACTACTGAGTGCTAGGCCTTTTGCAGACAAACCATGGCTGTCAATTCATCCACAAGCCAAGAGTCAGCAGTTTAGTCTGATTAGAGGACAACATATTCTTCTGCCTTGTGCCAGAGGGAGTATTACAAGGCAAAAAGATTGGGAACACATGGGGGAAAATGTATGTATTTGTATACATACAAGTACATGTATCTATGTGTGTGCGTGTATACACACAAATACCTGCATGGCAAGAAAGACACGGAATTCTAATAACATTTTCTACCTGGAAAGAAAGAGAAACCTTTTATTTTCCCCTTTGAATGCAGTTCTGTTCGTGTCCACAGCCAGCATGCTGGTCCTTGATGCAAGGCTAACACCTTGCTGCCATTTTGCAGAGCACCCAGTCCACTGTTCATACTTAACCTTACTGACACACGCAATAATATCTAATAACACTTCCAACACAGAAATCTTCTGCAGTAGTGTGCAGCATTATTTCAAATGAATTTGAAGAAAGCTTTCATTTTGTTCATTGGCAATAAACATTCCAAAACTTTTTTGGCGGGTTGAAAGATTTTTGCCATTCAGCTCCTCACCTCGAGGCCAATTCTGAGACCGGCACCAAAGGATCAATTTTGACTTCAGCAGGAAGCTTGTTTTGTTTGGTGTGCATCTGGGTTTGTTTTTAATTTCCAAGTTACCTTTCACTAGCAGGAAAACCACTCAAAATCCACCACGTATGGTGGCTGGGTAGGTTAGCAAAAAGAAATGGGTCATGTTGGGAACAGTGGTTTTCAGTTTCTCAACACAAGTTTATCATGGCAGCATATGCTCCATAAGGCCACACATTCAGACAATCCATGGCAGAATGGGACTTCCAGTGAAGGGAAAGTGACTGCAAATGCAAAATAGTCCCTGAAATTCACCCTTATTAAAAATGCAAGGAGGACCTGTGTGCACATATAGGAAACTAGGGAAAAGTGACGTTAATGCTTGGTAAGTAGCAACTTAGAAAGACACAAAAAGGTCTCATTTTCCTATCCTGTTAAAGATGACCAGAGCTGAGATTCATTTGCCCTGGCCACTCTCCCATAGACAGCACATGAAAGAAAAGCAAGGAGCATCTCTCATTTCCAAGAGAGCACACCCTAGAACATAGCAACCTCTTCTGTAACAAGGATTTTCATGGAAGAGAAGTAGCACTATAGGCCTAAGTAACCCTCATGTTGCAATGTCCATTCAAACTACCAGCAGTCATTTCATCCTCTGGAGCAGTTAAACAAGCCCTGTCTCTTTTGGACAAACATGACTTGCATGCAGACCAAAGGTCGCTGCAGAGTTCTGCATCATTCGATTCAGAGGTTCCTTTATAATAGACACTAACATACCTTCACAGGGAAAATTTCCTGTCCAAACCCATCCAGACGTTCCACTTCATTGATGTACATTAGCTCAGCCTCTGCTGCTGTAATGCCACTGCAATTAGATTAACAAAAGGCAGCAAATAGTTCAACATTACACACACACAAAAATACTAGCAAAAAAAAAAAGTGAGTTTCACAAACCACTTGAGGAGACACTTCAGAAACTCTGCCTAGAAATGCACAACACAAAGCTAACTTTCAACATTAGGATTATTATCAGCAAGGGGGGAAATTTCACGTGTCACTAAGCTAAGATACAAAACACAGTTCAAATGACAGGAGGAAGAAACAGAACTGATCACATTACTCAGCTTCTTCCACACACACAAAATCTTCTCCAGGTCTTATTAAGCCATCAGGTTGTGGATAGTTTTGGATGGACAACTTGCACCATAGGGGTGCTAACCTGTCTGGATATTATATAAGGCCACTGGAGCTTCCTAAAATTACTTAAAAGGAAAGACCTACATTTTCAAGTTGGCTGTTCAAAAACACAGGCACTAAATCCAAAAGTTGAACAGATTCTCTTTCATAAGAGAGAACAAACCAGCGGAAAACATACACACGTGTCTACACATGCTCCTGTCACAGCTCAGGAATTCAAACAGATTTCAATTCTCAAAAGCAGGTCAGAATAGATTGCAGGTTGCTCCAAAAAGAGGGCACTATTAACTTTTCTCCTCTTTGCTCCTCCTTACCATAGCTTACAAACAGAAACACAGGAACCAGACAAATACCTGGGAGAAGAGAGGTGGAATACGATCTACCTGCTGGAGTGAGGGGAAGTATTTGCTCTTTGTGCTGCAGAAATAGCACTATAGAGCACAGCAGGTGGGAAATCTTTCCTTTCAAGTCTGTGAGTTAACCAAGATCACACAAGCAGCCCATGGCAGGGAGAGAACAGAACCAGGCCCGTTCATGGCTGGCTTGGAAGCTATTCCTTTGGTTGCATCAAAGGCCCAGGCTTGCATTGAAACTCAAAACTGAGAACGGCCTTAGACTCAGAGACTGGTATTTGTCCTTTTACAACCACTTTCTCTCACGTAATGGGGAATGCAGCATCCTTCACATAATATTCCTATTGCATGTGACATGTGGGCATTGCCATTTTTCCCATAACAGCACTCTAGAGGTTTGAACACTTCCACCACTGAAACACCTGGACAACATGAAAGACACCTGCTCACAAAGAAGGTTTTTTTACTGAGGCACTAATGCACACACTCCTAGCTCATTAACTAGTAACACTATACTGTGTCTTCTCCTTGAGACTTCAAACCCAATTCCTGTTATTTTCATTTCCATTACACTGAGAGCATTGTATCCCCCTCCTCTTGAAAGAGACCCTCAGATCGCCACCGATCAAGTCACAGGGTCTTTCACCATCAGGATTTAAATGAAATCAAAAAGAGAAGGGAGTCTACTGCAAAGCACAAGTAGTGTTACACATGCGCATTAAACTTAAGGGTGTAAATGCTCATTTATTTGGGATTAAGTTCCTTAGCCATTTTCTGTTTACAAGAGGCAGATAATCTTCTGTGATAGACTAATTAAAAATCCAGTGACACAAAGCATAACAACAACATGAAGATAAGCTAATTAAACACTGCCAGGAATGCATGGGGAGGTAGGGAAGTACTAGAATGATGATAATTTTTTTTTAAAAAAATAGCACAAACTTTATTATGTCAAGCTCACCTGTGAGTTCGGTGTTCCTGAGCAACCTTCTGAGTCAGGTCCTCCAGGACAGCTTCATCCTGGGTCCAATCCTGTAAGAATATGAAGCAGCATCAAAAACTAGTCAACCAAAGAGAGAGAAGAGCAGAAGGTTCAAGACTTGTTGCTACAGAGAGAGAGCCTGTTACTGGCCACATTGAAAATTCAAAGCTTAGGATGCTGAAAATATGTGAGAAGAACACAAAACTCTCTTTTTTTTTTTTACCTTGCTTTGAGAGGGTAAAGAGATACTGTTAAAACTAGGGGTAAGGTCCTTATTATTCCAAAATAGAGAACAGAATATGGAGTGCAGATAAAGGACCTTTTCCTAGGTGAGTACTGAACAAGTCCTTAAAAAATTTGTAAATCCACAAAATAATATATACATTTTAAAAATGCTACAAAATAATACACAGAGAAAGAATTCAGGAGTATTTTTCGTCCTGCAACATACAGGTACTCCCTTCCTCATGTTAAAGGGATTGAAAGTTTTGCTACTTCTTCGAAAATGCATTAAAACCTACTTTATGCTTGGAACACATTTCTGAGCAGAAATTTTTGTACTCCCCAAATTTAATAACGTGCAGTAGAAACAATTCTGAAATAATTGGGAGCAAGTTAATAAAGGAAATCTACTCACGAGTTCAAGGCCAAAAAAGGAAGCTGAAAAACTTTCTTGCAAAACCTCAAAGTTCTTACTTTTATTTAAGAAAGCCTTAAGGCTTCATGTAATGTACTTAAATACATTGCTTCTTGCTCAATGGGGCCCTCCCCTCTGATATTTGCTTCTGCCGCAAAAAAATGTGAAATTGGTAGCGTGCTAATGAAAAATGGCATGGTACATGCCTATGCACAGCCACACACCTGTGGGGTGTACTGTGTACATAACTTTGTTCTTTTCACTGCTGAAGAAATGCCATTTGACACACATTGTAGCCTCACAAGATCAAACAGCTCGAACGCAGCTGCCCCTCCCTCATCCACAAGCTCATTTCACTAATGAATTTATAGCAATGTTCTCGGTGGAGGCTTTTTCTATGCCTCAAATTCACTCAAATCCCCCAGCTTGCTTAGGGACTCGTTTGTATCTGCAGCACTTAGCCACTATTACTGAACTTGCAGTGAAATATTTACTATTAGGTTATCCGTCCTCCCTAGAAGAGCAAAGAGAAGTAGTTAAAGAAATGCCTAGAGAAATAGTTGATTTAAGAGTAGGCTTCTAAAGGTGTAGGAAGCAGACACTCTGCTGATCTTCTTAAATTTAGCAATAGTTGCATGGATGAAAGGCAAAAATACCACAAAGCAGGGGTAAACATGCAAAACAGAGTAGAGCTGACCACACCACCATGGAGGCAGCTGACACAAAAACAGAGGTTCTAAGGGCTCCAAGCGTAAATTGCTGAACCGCAGAGAAATCAACCACCTGAAAGCTCATCTAGAGACCTAAAACCTCCCCTAATTTTTTTCTGAATAGAAAAATAAGACCAGGTTGGATGAGGCATTGAGCAACCTGGTCTAGTGGGAGGCGTCCCTCCTCACAGCAGAGGGCTTGAAATTCTGTGATCCTTACGGTCCCTTCCAACTCAAACCACTCCACAATTCGTTTTGTATTGAAAGAACTTTGCAGAAGATCACTGACAAAATGGCACCCTGACAACTACACTTTCCTCCATATGTATTTGCAGCCGTCTTCTTTCCCATTTAGGCTATCATACCTGACTTCATAAGCCATCAACTATACACAAGATCATCAATTACTTATCAACAGATAAGATGGCTAACCAAAGAAATTCTGCTCCATAGAGAATATTACAGAAGTTTGTTAGCGAAAGGTTAATACCAACCACATTCTACATGTATATTCTACACAAAGCATCGCTGTAAATTCCTTTCTTCCTTCTGATTCTTTCAGATCGAATTGAACTATCTAGTGGCTCAAAATCACACTTTCACTTCAAGACACCAGGCAGATGTCACATTTTTGGACTTAAGATGAACTGTCCATTGCAGTTCCTGTACAAAGAGAATGGGTAAGTGGGATGAAATGCTTCTCAAGCCTTCAAATTACAGTGAGATGAATCATTCTCCCTCTACCACTCCACTAATTGCAAAGGGAAATCAGACGCCTTAACTTCCAGGCAGCTACACTCAGGGCATGGGAACCCCACCCTGCTTTCAGATATTTTTTTCCAGTTGGAAAGAATTCCATGATCTTTTATATTTATGAAGATTACACTAAATACTCATGCTGATGGACTTGTTCATCTAAGACAAAGCCAGCCTTAGCTTCAACAGGCACTTGTTTTGGTTTTTTTCTTCTCTAATTCATCCTCCCAGAGAATCTCAATGTCACAGACTGCAAGTGCTTGGCATTTGTCACCAAATTTCCAACATCATTAGTGATCTAAGCTCCTTCCCTAAGCATTCAAGTTATTTGCTAGTTTCCAAATCTACAGCTAGTTTTCAAATTTACAGCAAATGTTCCCTGGACAACATTTTGAGAAGACCTGATTCAGGCTTCACTTGAGTACAACAGTCAGCTGATGTAAATCCACATTCTCTTCAGGAATGGCTGCATGGTTTGTCCTGTGACACAACATTTACTACAGCAGCAGCCCTTACATCCCCTTGATATGCCATGTTGCTAATACCACAGTACTGCTAATATACACCTGCTAAAACAGCTGCAAATTCTTTTTTGATTCAAAGATGTCTGTTTCTTTTGTGGGCACCATTTCCTAGTGGAGGCTCAACAGGAACTGAAAACAGGCTGACATTCCACAGCATAGAATCACGCAGCTGCAATCACGTTTTAGGGAGCAAATTTTGCTTTTACTGGTCCAGCGCTGGTGCTTTTGTTAGCAACAAAGCCATCTCTGAGTCATGGAGAAATTACTCACAAAAGAGAGGGGTAAGGAACTCACCATAGGAAACAAGACATATTCTCGGAGGAAGTCATGAGATTCAAACTGATTATAGTCTCCAAAATCCGCTGGAAAAAAAACAACACAATTACTCATTTTGGCACTTTCCACGCAAGTCAAGACCACACTCAACCTTTGCACAGATGCTTAATTTCAAGTGGGCAAGTTCTCTCTGAAGCCACAGCCCAGCACAAAGACTTTTGCTTGTACTTTAGCTTTTAACATGGAGGTCTGAAAATAATAGTGTTATTACCAGAGATCAAGTGACAGCTAACAATTTCTTTCTTTTGATCTCTAATATAATGACTACTTGCAACGCTTAACCATCAGGAGTGCAAGACTTTGTTTTTCTGTAGCCTTCTTGAACTCATACCCGCATTAAAAATGCTGGGATTGCTCAGCCTCTTTAAAAATCGTGCACACTTTTGCTTCTCCACCATTTCCAACAATGACCAGGCAAAAATAAATGAAATTTAACCTAACTCTGCCACAGTTCTACACAGTTGAAGAAAAGATTAATTTTACAGCCTATAAAGGTTAAAATGCAGTAGTCAATTTTATTAAAAATTGTGAACAACCAGGATGGGGGAAAGTTTATCTTTCTGTAGGCAACCTAGCAGTGCAGGCACTGTGTTGGTTTAATTGACTAGCCCACACCTTTCTACTCACTTCTCTGCTTCTTCTACATCTCTCCAAAAGATACTCATCTCCATGCTCACATCCACCCATTTGTCAGGCTGAGGATTCTTGTCTAAATGTCCTTGAGACTGTGGAGTTTTGGAGATGCTTACTAAAGGCTAAACTACATTCAAAAACCCCAAACAATGCCTGTATTTATCTATCTGTTAAATATACAACAGCTTATATCAAAAGAGTATCTTGCCAGGAGGTTTTTATTTTATATTAATTGAACATCAACGCAATCTACAAGATTCTCATATTATAAGAGCTGGAAATCCCCACCATAAATCATTTTATCTAAACATTCTTTCAAAGCTTCTAGACAATTTCATACATTGCAAGATGCCAAAAATGCCGTTTCATTTACCTCACAGTTATGTTTTAACATAAACAGAAAGAAATCAAAATGGGCATGAAACACAGTCTGCAAGTTTAAAAGAAATAAGTATTGCAAATAACTTTGGTTGCATCACATGCAAAGGACAAAGGAAGTAATATAACGTCAGGAATAGTAGGATTGACTCACTCTCAAAATTAGGAAAAAGCTCCAAAAACACAGTAAAATATATTCAGTATCTATTTAGACCTAACTTACACACTGGAAAATCTTCATTTACCTAAATTAAAAGATTCATTATGGAATCTTACGCACATATTTCCCTTTACTAGTCAAACATTCCAAGTTTTAACAAGAAACAGTTTCCCTTCAGTTTTTAACAAAGACATAAGATACAAACACAGCATTTCTACTGCTCTAAAAAAAGACCACATAAGCATTTCTCTCCACGAAACCTTTAATTGTCAAGAATCAGATCCTCGTGTTTGCTATTTACGTATATACTTCCCCCCTCTCACTCATCAGACAGCATGCAGAGAACATCATTGCTGAAACTCTGCCTCAAGTTCTCATAGTCAGTTGTGGATAGACTGAAACATACTTTATCCAAATACAGGGCTTCTTCCTCTGCACATATACATTTTATGATCCTACTTTTATTGATGTCCTTAGGAGTCTCAGAACAAAAATCATGTTGTAAGAAGTAGTTTATTATTAATTTATAACTCACATAAGAATTATGATCATGTGTTCTTTCGTACTTCAAATAGCGCTACATAGCAAAATGAGTTTTTAATTAAAGGCAAAATTAAAGCTGCTGCCGTGCTTTTTGGTGTAATTTGCATTTGAAACCAGAGAACGTGAAGCAAATTCATTACTGCAAAGTACTCTGTGGTCAGGGCTGGAAGAACTGGAGTTTTGTTGAGATTCACTTGCATGAATTTTAGAAATAGGAAAGTCGAACACTGTAATGTGCTCCCTCGTTCCCACCCTGAGACTGAGTGCTTCATCCACAGCAGTCTACCCTTGCACTTTGGAATCAATTGGAAACCAAGCTGCTGTGAGCAGGAGTCACACAAAGCCTCAGTGCCCAGTCAAGATGAAGGACAAACCAAAAGAGCCACCTCTGGACAAAGGCTATGGGGTCACGTCATCCTACCTTGCACTGCCAGACCAGCCAGTCGAATGCCCTGCTCGAATGAGGATATCAATCGCCCATCAAGAACATCCTTTTTCACCTGTAGGTAATACTGATATCTACAAAAAAAAAAAAAAAAAAAAAAAGAAAAAAAGCACAAATTATAGTACTTAGATGCTTGCACGTTTCCTACAGGAAAAAAAAAGATTGTGGAAAGGAAGGAAAAAAATCATCCCAAACAGGTCAGGCTGTTGAACAGCAGGTCTGTATCTGGCTTCAGAAGCTCCACATTACCACAACAAATCAGTATGATCCCTACCTGTGCAGTGCTTCCAGATGGATGAAAGGGAAAATAAAAGGTTCTAGTTTGCATTCCCCAGATCACATAGAAGAGGGGCATCACACTTTGGTAGACTTTATAGAGACCGTGCAATCTCCAATGCAAAAAGAAGCTTTTCCACATTGCTTCTATTGTTTTTGCTCCATTGTCACCATTTTGATTGAAGAATAGAGTTTTGGCTATACACTTCGGTCTGCTGAGTCACCTTAAACTATGGCCCATATAAAAGGTTTTTTAATTGGCATTTTTCATGTGTAAGGATGACTAAGACACACAAACCAAGGAAACACAGCTAGCACAATCCATCTGTGCACTCAGCTTCATGCTCCCAGCCCGTGGGTACACCTGGATGATCCAAATTAAGAACCTCAAAACCCAAAAAATGGGTTTTTTCAGGCTGTGAGCAGACACAGCAGCACAGAAGTTACCGCACCCTTCAACGGCATGCCTGCTCACCCCCTGAAACTGAAAGTAGAGGGCATCCACTTAAAATGCCATGAATTTAAGAAATAATTGCTTGAGATAAACTGGGATTTTGTACACAAGAATTGGTACACAATTGGTACACCAGCATGCCAGCCAGTCCCAGAGACTGCAGGTTCTGCAAGGCAGACAGTGAAGAGCAGTCAAAGTCCAGGGGAAGCAAACTCCTATCTATGCTCAGCTACAACCAGCTACATCTTAACCTTACCTCTGAACCTCTTGACAAAGAAGCTGTTCTGGCCTTGCTTTAGACTGTAAGTCACCTTCCCAGTCTTAGCAGCACTGCGACATCACCCACAGAACAGGAACTGTGCTGCCTTAACTATGCTTGCAAATATTACTGTTTGTGTTGAGGTATAAGAAAAATATAATCTCATTTAAAATGCTCAGATTTGGCTTTCACACAGTCTAATGAAGATTAAAACTTGAGAAGATTTTGAAATTTGATTGAGAGAGGCACACTGAAAAGCATACGGCTTCTCAGCCTGGGCCCTGTGCCCCAGGTTTCCCACTTGCTCGGTCCAAGAGACAAATCAGCTTCTTTCCATTCCTTTGCCGTGACCAAATCCTAACTCTGAAAACACGTGTGCTTTCATAGAAGCTTGACATATACTGCTTTATCAACTGTGCAGGTGAGCAAGTGTTTGATGAATTTGGTCTTTAAGACTTGTAATCCCAACAGCAGCTATTTGGGTCCACGCTACATATACATATGAGTTACGTATTCTAGTCTAACAAAGAGAGTAAAATCCATATCTGCCATAAATATAAAGCTATTGTTAGAACAAACACAGGGTTAAGAGGCTACATGAGACTCAAACCAATGTCAAATCTTACAGTGACATCTTAGCTGTACAGAAGTCAAGAATGTCACCAGCTGTAGTGGAGCCATGATTTCAACCACAGTGTCCACACAACTACAGACAAATCACAGGAAGGATTACTTAGCTAAGCATCAACAGAATACAATGCCAATGCAGTTACTGTAGTATCAAATATTATGACCTAGGCTTTCAAAAGAAACATTGCTGTGGGGTTTGAGTTGCCATTTGACTCATCATCGGATTTCAATGTAAGCAAGGAGGAAACATTGCTTAGTGTCTGCCTTGGACAATGTGGAATTCTCAAGAATTTTCCACAATTTTCCCCCAACACTGATGTTAGAGCCAATAAAGAGCACACACATGCACACTCACTCACACACACTGTTACACACTCACACTCAGAGTTACACATTCACAAAGTTACACAAAGTTACACATTCACAAAGACAGCAGGTAGCACCTACAATCTGAGAAAGATGTCTATTTACAGGTGTTCCACTTGATCATCAGAAAGGGGTCACATTTAAAAATCTTATTAAGAATATTCTGTAACATTATGGAATCATAGAATGGGTTGGGTTAGATGGACCTTAAAAATCATCTAGTGAGTGAGTTTGGGATATATTATATATTGTAGATAGACATGCAGTAAGAGCTTAAGGGATGTACATAATTAGTGCTCTGACATTAACTAGTGTATCTGTCACGAAAAAAAAGAACTCATGGAGAAAGTTGTCACTTCTCACAGGCAAACTCACTGAAATGCAATCACCCACTGTGGCTCTGGCACCTGTTTCAGTGGAATTGCCAAGATAATCTGAAGAAGTCTGAAGCAGAAACCTGTGGTTGGTACCTGCTTCCCCTTTAACCCTGGACTGACAGTGACAAGTGACATCCACCTAGAGAGCCCCCTGACATGTCTTTTCATGGTGTCCAAATAAAGCATGAACTGGGACATCTGTCCCCAGGCATGGACTAGGGCAGCTAATTCCAGTGTCAAGGCAGAGGAGGAGGATGCCCTGGAGGAAGCTCCACCAGAAGGCTCTAATACCTCCACCAGCCACAGATTCGTGGCTCAGCCATGCTGCACAATTGTGGTCAGGCTCCCTGCCCAGCCAATGGAGAGGAGCAATTGGCCCACATTCTGTCAGGGATTTGAGGCTCCTCCATCTGAAATGAAATTAAATGCTGTTATTATACCACTAGGCTAACTGGGACTGCTCTTTGTTTGCTTGGATTGCAAAAGTAGATCTATAATTTGAGGGAAATCGAACATTTTAAAAATGTTTCAGCTATAGATTCACTGAGGAAAGTTGTTTCAAGACAGCAGATAAAAATATGCATTTCATAAGCCTTCTATTAGGTGGTTTAGTTGGGAAAGCATATGGAAAGTGAACAAAAGAGAAGTTTGCAATCTGCATCCCCAAATAATAAAAGACAAAAAATTCTTTTTGTCTTTTATTATTTGTTTTAATCACAAAACCATTCTGGCATACCAGAGGAGTGCAGGGCAGCAAAGACACCACCATAGCTGAGTCAGCCTAGAGCCGAAATCTCTCACTTTCATTGCTCACTTTGGGTTAAACATTACTAGCAGAGCCATTGTGTATTTAATACAATAAAGACCACTGCAGTTTGCCAGCCTGTAGCTAATTCCAAGGGGAATGGGAGTGACAACAAGTCTGAACAAACCCATCATTGTAAGGATATCATTTCCCACAACTCTATTTAGCCAACACAGAAAACATTGGAAGTATATTTGCATGTATGGCATCAAAAAGCACATTTTTATAAAGAAGCTGCAACTGGATGACTATGAGACAACATCCCAAACTCCAGAATAAATATCTATATTTTGGCAATCCATACTACTAAGGGAAAAAAAGCCCACCAAAACCCAATTGTATTAGTAAGCAGGAGATAAGGGTACTGTTTTAAAAGTTAATTGCAACACCCAGATTCAAACTCTGCTACAGCTGCATAAATGTAGGGAAACTCCATTTGCTCAAACAATTCTGCATGGACCTCCCCTAGGACCAGGGTTCACATTTGTTCTCCTGTCACTTCAAAAAAGAATGTGGGTGTTTGTATAGTATCACTGGATTCATTGCACCCTTCCACCACCACTGTTATCTGATGTAAAATCCCTGTTGCTATTTAATACATGCAGAAAATAACTCAATTTCACTGATTTCTATTCTCCTCAATAACCAACATTGCAAGTATCACAAGCCACACAGAACCTGGCCAGATCAGCACAAGAAGCGAGGTTTTTGTAAAGAAATTAAAGGATGGTTTACAAAAGTAAGAATATGGGTTAGGTTTGCAGAGTAATTGCACTGCATCTTCAGGATTTTCTTACTAGTGACTTCCACAAAGAACCATAAGGCAAATACTTCCTCACCTTAATCATTACTCAGTATTATCAGATCCACTAGCCTTAGTAATCAAGCAGCATCAAACTCTGCTAGGAAATGTAAAGGAACAGAACAAAAAATTATTTTTGTCCCAGGAATCTACAATCTAAATGTATATTTTATACAAAAAGGTGACAGTATTGATTTAATAAGGTTTAATATGGTTTGCATACTGCAATGTGACCTGTCTGGATTTTTGTTATTTTTCCCTGGTTTTACTTTCCTTCTCTGTACATCAGGGAGGGCTTGTACCTCCAATGCAGCAGGAAACACTTAAAAAGCTTTTCTTCTTCTTCTTTTTTTTTTTTTAATCAGTTTGTTTTATTTGGAAATTTCAGCCAGTATAAATACATGACAGTTTCAATACCAATAAATATTTACCTTTAGTGTATCTGAAAATAAACAAAGCACTACAAAACATGTATTAGTTACCCATGAGGTACAACTCCTTTACAATCGTTTCTAATGATGCAATTACTGGCATGACTAACTTTTTTATAACTCATTAGGTACCATTTTGGCACCAAGCCTATCTATTGGATAACTGCATAGCTATGTAATTTAACTTCTCTGGAGGAAAAGAGAACTGCTTTACCATTTCATACCTCCAAAAGAAGAAATCTCTAAGACTCAAAGGAGAAACAGATTGGTCCACCAGTGGTTTAGCTCTTTTCCAACTTCAAAAAAAATTGCAATTAGAGTACAGTATGATCTTCTAAAATTAGGAACACAATAAAAGTCTCACTGAGTCACAACAACAGTCCAAGTCAGCTCATTTGAGACTAATCTTAGTATGGTAATAGATTTCTGAGGAGAGACGCTGCAACGTCCTCTTATGCAGTAATGTGCCCACAGGGGAAGCAGTTTCTCCAGAACAGAAGAAGTCTTTTATCATTTACTAAAATTATTTTAAGCTGCAGCTTTGATATTGATGTGTCTATTGTTCACCTGACACCTTAAAGCCTGCCATGATTTTGGCTTTTATACTATTTAGCAACAGGATTACATAGATACCTATATGCTACATTTGAAATAGATGCCCATTTTTTATTTTGAGGATATATTTTCTCAGCCTTTGAGGTAGATGAGCCAATGACTTGGCTATTCAGGGCAACCAAAGGAACTCACTGATAATGACTGAAAAGTGATTTCTGTTTATTACTTATTTAAGACAATCGTATTACTACTTAACTCTTACTGGTAGCTTTTTTGAGAAAAACATGCTTAAATGTATTAATGATCATTAGCCTAATTTCATAGAGTATCTGAGGTTGGTGAAGCTACTCATGTAAACTTGGGCAATAATCCAAGGTAGATTTGGAAGATCTAGGTTTTGTTCCCAAGTCTCAATCCAGAGTATTACTTACTGGGTGCTGCTTATTTCATGTGGGTCATTCAATACACTGCAACAAATCTGACTTGCAAACTTGGACTGGATTTTATATGGTAAGGAAGGCAGACAGGCAGACAAGACTGGTCTTTTCAAATGCAACATCAGTATATTGACAAAGATGGTGTTATGATTTCTGAGCCTGAGCATGCTGAAACACATTTTGAAGGCAAGGATTCAATCAGCACATCTTAATCTAAAGGCACTTAAAAAAAAAAAAAGAAAGAGATACATAGATCCATGATGTCATTTTCAGTAACACAGGGCTAATGCCTCCCCCTTGCCACTTTAAAAACTTAGATGGTGTTGATAAAGAGAACATCTCTAGTTCACTCCTTTGGAATATCATCAACTTCTCTCCCAGCAGAAGTCTGGTGTTTCACAGTACTAGACAACAGCCATTTATCTGAGATTTGTGTTAGAATATAAAAAGCAATAACAGTGTTTCCACTAATAGAAGGGTAATATTTTTGGAAGGGTATTATTGAGAATGAGTCTACCACACCCTGTCACAGATCTTCAGGAAGATCAGCAGACTTGCCAGAAAAAAAAGAGTGAAGGAGACGAAAGTGCCTTTGTCATACATGCAGGAGGAAATTCCTTCAGAAGCTCAACTGTCAATGCCAATAGTAAAAACACAGTCATAACATCTTCCAGGGTAAGAGCTCTTTGATCATAACAACCTTAGAGGGTAGGTCAAGGCTAGGTTCAGGTAACTGAGAAATTACTCTGTTCAAAAGCAGCATCCAACTGCCTACATCCCAGTTTCCTCCAGCAGCTGGATGGAAAACATGACTGACACTGAAACAAAATAAATATGTGGAAAGATTTGTGTCATTCCCCTTCCTAAAGAGACAGAACAACGCTGGGATAGCATCATATTCACACATTTGACTGAAAAAAAGGAGAACAGATCAAAACACAGTTCCTATCACCTACTTCCAGATCACTCAATCTCTCTCTTTAAAAGCAACAAATTACAGTTGAAGGGGAAAAGAGGAGATTTGGCTACAATAGACTAACTTCACAGTGATGGTCACTTGCCATTTATTTTGATGTGCAGGCTGTGCGACAAGGACAAATGGTGCAGAGCCTGGATGCCTGGCTTGCTTGGTGAGCTGCACTGAGGCACACAGTGAAAGGCCAACTACCACAGCTGACCTACCAAAGGCCAATGCCTTCAAAGGTTAAGGGCCAGCTCCACAGTCAGCTCCTGGCTAAGGATACTAGAACAGGAAAACCTTTGCACAGCTAAACACAGCATGATGAGAATTGTGTAGCATTGCTTAGTTGTTATTTACCACCTCCATTTCAACAGCTGAGTACTGAAAGGTTGTTCATTTGTGTGCATTCCCCAAAAGACAATTAAAATTCCAGATCTCCACCTCCTCCAGTTCTTTACACAGCTGGCACATGATTTCAGAAGTAAATGCTAAGTATTTTAAGAGCAATAAGGTTTTTATTCTGACATAAATTAGTCAATAATACCAAATTTCTGCAGAAAAATAAAGTGCTTAAAGAAAAGTATGTTTGTATTACAAATGGACGTTGACTGTTTAGAAAGTAACACAGGCTCTACAGCCTCTCCCATATAAGCAGTACATGATTCCAGTGTAGCCTGCTTTCAGCTGCTGTGGCTCTTTGTTGCCCAGAGTTCAAGGATCAGCAATAAGCCAGGAGACAAGAGCGTCACACTCTGCATTCTCACTGGCAGCAAAAGAGAGAGCTTGCATAGGAAAGAAGTGCTCTGTCAGTGGTTTTCTTTTCCTGCCATTTCTGATGGGCCACAAGCACAGGCATGCACCCAGGCCCTGTTGCAGCCTGCAGACATGACACGAGCCTTCCAAAACACGCACTCCTTCCATGAGGGGCTTAGCCATCAGATGCAGCTCCATAGTATCCACCAATTTCTCTATATTTAAACAGAAACCCCTCCCAACCTCAACAGGTCCATCCTCTGTATTTGTACATTTTTTTTAAAGAGTGTATTATTTTGCATACTCTAAGTTCAAATAAACCCACAAGCACAAAGTGCAACATTAAATAAAAAGGCTAGTAATGGCATGCTTTTGCAAGAAAGGAAGGCATGCCACAACCTGATCTTGATTTTCTACTCTTGAACTATTGCATTAATTTTAACAAATTACAGGGAGCCCCACTACAATTTATAAGCACAATAAACTCCCTTACAACCACCTATAATTTTATCAGATTTAATCCAAATACCTAAAGAATTAGACAGCACAAAACTTCAACATGTCTTTTAGAGGAAAAAAAAACAAAACAGAGAAGCCATGTTTTCTTGTCTTCTGTGCCTTTTCACTTAGAAAAGGCGACGTTTGGTCTCTGCAAATTGGAGTCAATTGGAGTCCAGCAAACCCTGGTGACACCACCATAGAATTCATCTTTACAAAGGCTGGAGTGAGATTGCAAAAGTAAAGCAAAACAAAATCATATAATGCAAAAAAATCTGTATTTTAGCATTTCTTACTGAAAAAAAAAACCCCGTACAATGCAAGCATAAATATTACACAGAAACACTAGAATAAAAAATTTGGGAGCAAAGACTTTGTTATTCACGTCTTTGAAAAAAGCCATGTATCCATTTGGTTTGGGTTTTAAAAACATGCTAAAAGTGTTATTGTTCAGTCTATTGTTCAGCCTAGGCTTGAAAACATGCTCAGCAACGTGCTCATATCTCCTGAACTGAGCAGAACACTTCCATTTGGCTACAGAGATCCAAAGGTTGCAGCTCAGGAAACTACTTTTTCTTTTTAGCTTCACGTTCTTTTTTGATCACAAAAAGAAAAAAAAAGGTAGGACTGAGTCTGGTAGGTGAATTACAGCAATGCCACATATTGGTTGGGTTTTTTTGAGTGCAAACCCACAATATCTCCCACAACTGCTGCCTCTACCTTCACCTTCCTCCCAACACGATCTTCCCCATTCCCATATAGGGTCTCAGAGCTCTTCCTCCTCACCCTGAACTGCTTTGATGCAGGATTTGGGATAATTCTCCCAGCCAGCACCTGTCCTTTGGTGCCTGACACACAACATGGGCTCCAGCTAAGAACAGGAGCTACAAGCGCATACAGACCCCACCTACATACAGGTGCTCACTAAGGTGCCATGGCATGGAGCCTGGGTCATTGCCCATTTGGTTTGTCACATCCTCACAACATCCCAGTGAGGTCTCCAGTGCAACTCATGGCCCCTAGATCTCCAGATGGAATAAAACAAAAAAATCCTGAAATGGCAGCTGTAAAGATTCATCTTCATCAAGACGCAAAAGTGCAAAGATAAGCCATGGCTAGGTAGGCTGAAGATTGCTTAACCTCCTGGGGAAGAGGAGCACAAAAAACCCCTGTTGGTCTTTCCTGAATTGGAACTAGATTTTGGCAAAAATGAGATTAGACAACCCCAAAAAGTTAATAATAGCTTATATTTACTTCCTTTATTCATATGTGTTGACTCGGTTCAAAATATGCTCCTACCTGCCCTGAAAAACAAGGCAGCTAACCCTCAAGTTGTATCTACTGTGGGAAAAGGTGGTTTAAGCTACATATGGAAGCAATATGAGTCAACAGTCTGAAAATTCTCCTGGTAGCCAGCCAGGCTAATGGCCAAGCAGGTTAGAATATCATGCTAAAAAAATGTGGTGAGTTAGCTAGAACAAATGTATACTCAAAAGCTCATACTACGCAATACTAAAAATAAATAGATAACTTTTTTTTTTAATGGTGCTTAAGTAGAGGTATAACTATTCTTTGGACCCAAAACAAACATGAAGAGTTCTCATTGCTCCATTCTCTTCTCCACATTGTGTCAGTTGTAACAACAAAATATAATGTATATACCCCATAAGCCCCATTTTATTTTTCAATTTATATTTTAAATATTCTCCTTCCATAACACTCTAAACTCTGGAATTACTCAAGTCCACCATGTTTTTCTCACTAAATGTAGTATTTTCTACTGTGCACTGATGAAAAAACCGAACTGAGTGAGCACATATACCAGTGAACAACTGGCATGCCTCCGTATGCACCCAGAAGCACATCACAAAATAATTGCTTTGTGGGTGCAGAGCAGCATGCAAGTGTATTCAGGTGTTATTCAAAGAGCAAGTGAACACATTCAGACTCACAGAAGAATGTGTGCTTAGCCTGAACTTAACAAAACAAATAAAAGAAAAAAACCCTGGTGAGCCTGCAGTGAAACCTTGTTCATGAATTTATAGAGCTCATTTACAAAACCCTGTCAATGAAACCTTTATGTAGCATCCCAACCTCATATAATAAATGTCTGAGAAAGCTCTATTGATTTAGTGGAATTTTACTTAGTGAGGAGTTAAAATCCAATCCATTGACTACTGCCTTTTACAGTAATCTGTCCTGGCAATAAGAAAACACTGCTTGAAATGTGACCCAATGAAGTTGCTGCCTATCTATAGGTCATCAGTACAACACCTTATATTCCTGTGAAAAGATTGTTGGAACATCTACATTAGCATCACTGCCAGCAGAAAACAGGAAAACTCAGGTTGCTTCTGCCTCCCAGAGACCCCAGTGACCCAAGTGTTTCCAAAAGAATGATTGAAAACAGTCAGCTCACACATCAGTAAATCATGCAACAAAACCACGGCCCAGGAAGTTGTAACGTCCCAGTGAACGCAACCCTGCAAAAGTGAGCACAGCTCTGATAACGATGGGCTGTTGCCAGGGAAATATGTGAATCAGTGCCCTGTTGGGTGGGTAAAATAGATCCATTTCATGAAATGAATAATTATTCTTTGTAAAAGCTTCAAAACCAGCTGAAGATATCAAGTGCAAAAGCAGCTGCCAAAGATAAAACAGTGAACGAGTAAACATCTCACTGCACAGGAATCTGCCATCTTCCGACACTGAGATTTCTGCCAAATTCTTGTTGAGATCCTCAGCTGCATAAGGGTCTCCACACAAATGCTTCTTTTAAACATATTTGGAGACTTGAGGGTTGTATTGACATCCAATTGCAGATCCTTTAGTGCTATACCCTGCCAGCAAGGCAAAAAAAATTTAGATTATTCAGGTCACTGAAAAAGGTAAGTTTAGAACTAAGTTTTCATGATCTGTGTCTCAGCTACAAGAGAAGGGAAGAAGTTTGTTCCAGCCTGCGATACAAACATCAACATTGAATAAATTTAATTGAAGACTGGCAGTGCTACCATAACCAAGATTTCCACTGTCTATTGAATTCTCAAAATTTAAAAAGCCGATAGAAATCCCAGTAAAAACCCACACATCTGTTTGCTCTCATGCTGCTGCTGCTAGTGGCTTGACCCTCTACCTGATCCTGTAGAAAAATTTCAGATATCTGTCTGGGACTTCTAAATAGAAGACCAATGATCCACAGTTCCCTTTTCAAAACACACAGTAGGAAAGAGAAAATGAATCACCTGCAGAAAGTGATGCGCAACAGAGGAATCCTGAATCACACTGTGGAAATGCCCATTTCTTCTCACTGATTACACAGAGGAAGTCTACAGCAACCTTCACTCTGTAAAGCTTTATCAGGAGTAGCAACATGACTGAAGCAGGACTGGCATGTCACGAGGAGTTTAAGGAGTACATCCCCTAGCAGTCTGCACTTCCCTGAGGAGAAACTGCCAAGTCCCTGTTACTGCATCATATGGGAGACAGACAGGAGAGTACCAGCCCCAGCCTCAGCCCAGGTAATGCAGTCATCTGTCCAAACCAGTGCCTTAAACTACCCTGGGAGACAAGTCCGAAGCACACGCCAGTGTGAACACCCATCCTGTGCACAGCGCTCCCCAGTGAGTGGGAAACCTCCCCCTGCAGTGACACACACTGCTGCTACACCTGGAGGGGGAAAAAAGGGCAGAAAAGCAGTTTGCAACAGTCTAAATGACAAAGGCAGTGAGCAGCTCAATTCCTAAACTAGAGGAGGAATTATCCTTTTCATCTTCATTTAAGCAGATGCAAAAACGCTGATTGGCACTTCCATGACTCAAGCAGTGAGGGATGACAAGTGTTTTTCCTTTTTCCACTTTTTTTATCCTTTCTCCTTTAAACCAAAACATTCAAGCTATCATCTTTTTTTCTAAAACCCTCTATTTGCTTTTAGCTGCATCTGCCTGGTTTAAGGAGACAACAATACACTAAGAACCTTCAGGGAACAAAATCTATCATAACTGATTCTATTGAGAGTCATTCCAGCAGCAGGGATTTTTCCATTAAGTTTACAGAAACCTCCCAATTTGTGGATGGGAACTCTTTGTCCATCACGGTGATGGCAGCATGCTCCCACCAGTCAGGAAACACTAGACTTGAATTTCCAGTCTACAGAATATTATTTCTATTTAGAAATAAAACTACTATGAAACAAAGTCCATTCTTTGTTTCTCTGCATTTTGTATCTCTGCATCCTGTCTTAGGCCTGACACAGCCCTCAAGTAAATACCTAGGTGAAGGTTTCCTGTAGAGTTTACAAGTGTAAGTAGATCTAGCAAGGCCATGTTGTTAAATACAACTTTTGACACATCCTCTAGCTGTGTAAGCAGAAACTTACTATCCATACACTCATCCTCTCACCTTAAGACACTGCAGTTCAAAGAAAGCAGGACACAATTCTCCACTTCATTCCAAAAAGTAAGTTAAGTCACAGTTTTCATGAGGTTCTACTCCCTATTACAGCAAGATTTAAAATCTCCTTTCAGCAGTATTTAAGATAACTGGCTACTAATACAAACAAGAAAAAGGGACATGTTCATACAAGATCATACAAGTAGGCCTTCAACAGATTTTCCATAAATATACACACACACGTGGAATGGGTACTGCTAGCAGTACAGCTACAGATATGCAACCACGTGTCTGTGTGGCACTTGGAAATCTAACAGGAGAAAGCCAAGGAGCAAGAAAAGCTGGATTTAAATAGAGGATTTATCAGGTTATCACAATGATCCACCTAACACAAGTGCTTATCACCAAGCAGCTCTTCCTCTGAGGCTGAGAAACAAAAAGCAGTCGGTGTGACTCATCCAAACACAGCTCCAAACACAAAGCAAGCTCTTCACTGATGAAAGCAGAAGCCAGGATTTCTAGCCTCAGCACCATTTCAACTGTGAGATAGCACAAAATAAATATATAGGCCACTCAAACAGTTTTTGTTTCCATGCGGAAAGGCAGAAGAACTTTTTTTCCTTCAACAGAAGCTGGTTAGACTTTCTAAGCAAGTTTCAAAATGCTTAATGTATTTCCTTCTCTTTAAGGATTATAAAATGTCTCGAGTACTAGGTCCAGTCTCACGGACCCTCAGCTGTTCTTTCTGGAATTAAGGTTCAATCCTGGCAGCCTATGTAATCAAGACACATTTTTAACACAGTGGCTTGCAGCCATGCCCTAATCATAAAGTCACTTCCTCCGGTGACCAGGAATAGGACACCAGGAAATGGGATGAAGCTGCCTTAGGGGAAGTACTTACACTGGGACTGTAAAACAGGGACAAAGCAAGACCTGTTATGATAAGACAAGGGGCAATGTTCTTAAACTAAACAAGGGTAGATTCAGACTATATGTAATGAAGAAACTATTTACAATGAGAGTGGTGAAGGCCTAGAAGAGATTGCCCAGAGAGGTGATGGCTGCCCCATCCCTGGAAACATTTAAGATCAGGTTGGATGGAGCTCTGAGCACCCTCACCTAGTCCCTACTCATTGAAGGCGGGTTGGACTAGATATGACCTCTAAAGGTCATTTCTACTCCAAACTATTCTACGATTCTTCTTCTGTGATTCCAAGTTCAGAGTGGATATGAGGAGAAGATTCTTCACCTATAAGGTGGTCAGTCACTAGAACAGGCTCTCCAGGGAAGTGACTACAGTACCAGCCTGATGGTGTTCAAGGATCATCTGAATGATGCTTTAAATCATATAAGTTCGTTTTAGGTAATCCTGCCAGGAGCAGGGAGTTGAGCTGAGTGATTGCTATGGGCCCCTTGCAACTTGAGAGATTCTGTGATTCAGTGAATTTTCTGCCCTGCTGCACATATCCACATTTTCTATCCATCTGGTTCCTTATACGCTTTTGAAATGGATGCACGATTAATGTACTGTCATCTCTGAAGTTTCACAGGCCACACATCAACCCCCTCAAAGCCATACTATTATTGAAGAATGATATTTCTTGCTTTCGTAAAGCTAGGTATTCTTTTTCCTTCCGGTTTTTGAGACCTATAAAATACTTGGAATCATATCTTTCATGCCCTTCTTCACTTGCCCTTAACTAATTCAGTCTGAGTTTTGTTCTGAGCATGTAAAAAATCCCAGACTGAAATTTATATCATTACCTCACTCCATGATCTTCAAAGTTTAGGAAAAACACTAGCATAATAAAAATCACAAGCATGGACAATAAAATTGCTACATTGTACCCAGCTGCAGAATTGTTCTTTTAAAAATCTGAATAATTTACAGCTGACAACCATGGTAAAAGCCATCCACATTGCTTATCCAACATAAAGGCTCACCCAGTGTCTCCAACAGCACACGTGCCCAGGTGGACAAGAAAAGGAGATCCAAAGTACTTTCTCCCAAGTGCAAATGCCTCCACCACCATAACTGCATGGAAGGATTCAACCTGGACTAAGACCAGAGAGGAAGCTCCCTCACTTGTGTAAATGATGTATCATTACTATATAAGAAGAACAGAACCTCAGAATGTAATCTTTGCTTCCATTTAAAAGGGTCCATAAAAAGGCTAGATTACTCCAAAAGTATCTGTTCTACTAAAATTGAATGTAGAAATAGCTCCCATTAGGAAAGCAATATGTTAGCACACGTGACTAAGCCTCAGAGCATAAAATTAGTATTATTTCCCTTATGATCAGATATAAATGTGAATCTGCCCAATGCCAAGACACTCCTGTTGCAACATTTCTAAGCATCACAGCCACTGCCTTCAAAACACAGTAAAGCAAGAATGCAGGCTGAAAGTATCCTACACGGTATTTATAGTTATGCAACACTATTTTTCAGAGTTGCTACATATAAACTGCCCAACCATACACATGAAAACACATTCACTTTCTGGTCTAAAAGCACAGTATACTGTAATAGATTAGATCTAAGCGTCAAGAGTTTCTTAAAATATCTGGCACAAAGAGCTCAGCTTTCAATAACCAACACACAGAGAACAAGCTCCCCATCCACTGAAGAAAGTCAGCTGGGAGAAGGGTTTGCCTTCCTCAGCAAATATTTTATAAACAGGGAATTAATGATGAATCTTAGGTCTGCCTTGAAGGAGTTCTTACTTTTAAGTCAAAGTTTAAACATCCACTAAAATACAGATCCAAAAAGAACCAACTTAAAAATATTACTGAAAAGTGAAACACCACATACAGTGCAATAATATGAACACAACAAGACCCAGGCAAATACTGCACATTATTTGTTGTTGCTGTTCTCTAAATACAACATGAAAGCTAATTAAGTATCAGGGTGTTCACAACAAGGCAAGTACAAGCCTAATGTGTGTGTTTTATGCTGCAGTAGCCACTAATATTAAAACAGTCTAATAATTAAAACAAAACAATAAAACCATCAAAGGAGCACCAAAACACAAATATCCCAGACTGTCTAAGCCTGGGTGGCCACCCAGGGCTTTGAGGACTCATCCAGCCTGCATGCAGTTCCAGAACTGCTCCCTTGCCTACACAACATAAGCCCAAATTCCTGCAGCTAGAAGAAAAAGAGAAAAAGAGAAAAAGAGAAAAAGAGAAAAAGAGAAAAAGAGAAAAAGAGAAAAAGAGAAAAAGAGAAAAAGAGAAAAAGAGAAAAAGAGAAAAAGAGAAAAAGAGAAAAAGAGAAAAAGAGAAAAAGAGAAAAAGAGAAAAAGAGAAATAAAAGGCCGACATTTTAAGTTACTTCATGACCCACCCACAATCTTTTCCAACAGAAGAGAGCTGGGATCCCTGAGGACTCAGGACTCCCTGGCTCCACTTAGCAATGAATCCCAGAGCATGCCTTTCTCCCAGCTTTGGGAGATGGGGCACAGTTCCAGTCATAAGATGATCAACTTGAGGACCCTGAACAGGACTGGGGATTGTACGGTCATGCAGGCTGGTAACAGTCATCTAAAACCAATGGAATTCTGTTCCAGCAAAAATTTATTTGCCTCATGTCAATTTATAAAATTTCAGCTCCAGAGTTCCTACTGCTTCCCCTAGGAGATCTCACCATGATAGCCCACAAATACTTTCACAAATAAGACACTTATATTAGTACTTGTCCCAACTCTTCTTTTGCTGTGTTTCAATACTCAGCACATACCTGCAGCAGCCTCTATTAGTTCTTCTAGTTAAACAGAAAAGGAACAGTACCACATTTGGGGCAGTTGGCACCCCATGCCCTTTCACTGTTTTTTCACACCATTCCTCTGTAAAAATTTACCCAGTAATTTGACTCCCCAAATCATTCAGCTGAGTACACAAGTTTTGATGAGACTCACGGGATTAAATTATCTTCTATTTCTAAAGTCTGCCATTCTAACACAATGTGTTACACCCTGTCACTTACGCCCTGTCCTTTTCTGTTGATTTGATACAGCTCCCATATATAGCAGCAACTGTTTTAATTCATGTTAGGATTGCAGTCCATTGATCCAAAGCTCTCTATAAAATATAAATATGATATATACATATAAAATATATATATAAAGTTGGAAATATTGTAGTAGAAGAAAGAAGCTACACTGGTTTATGCTACACAAGGGTCCAGCTCAATTTAAGAAACAAAGTGAACTGACAAACTTTAGAACTGGAAACAGTTAAAAATGCAGGACTCTTCCGACCATTAATATCATATTTATGTTGGAGAGAACACTGTTGCTTCTTAATCAAGAGGAGGTGCATCATCTTTCCAGCTGGGCAAGCCACACAGCTGTTTCTGGTGCCAAGAGGGAGGGCTGTGTGTCAGGGCCTTTCCTGTGTGGTGTGAGTAGAGCTGATCAGCACGAGCACTGTAGCCATGACACTTCCCAGAAAAGCAGGGAATGAGTGCAATCATTTTTCTGGAAACTACATAACCTGCCTCCAGATAAGATCTTTCCAAGGCAGCAGGCATGCTCCTAAAACATGTGCTCATAAAACACGAACTGACAAAGGCTCCTAGGAAGAGACAAGGCAGTGAGACTTCTGCTGCCTGAAAACTAAACTTTTTTCAACTCTGTTACACACCAGTAGCACTGAAGGGTTAAATTCTGACTTAAATCTCCAGGTGTAAGAAACCAAACTCTGGACTTTTTTTGTTTGAAACACTCCACCTTCCCATTTGCCATGTATCACTCAGTTCTCGCTCATTTACCAATCTACTCAACTAAAACATGCATCTCTCTTCTCCTCCTATCCTGCATGCTATTTTTCTGCACTTTCATAGAAAATTTGTTAAGCGTCAGTACATTTTTGAGAGCCACTGGCATTAAAAAAAATCCTATAGGTCTGTCTGTGGTGTAGTAACAAGCACGGCCACACACGGTCACAGTCCTCGCTTCAGGCAAGCACAGTCCAGGATGTCTGGGACAAATGTGATTGTACACATTGTGCTGTTTTTTCCAGCACACTGTGATAATCAAAATAATTATTTTGGACAATGAAGCCAAACCAACTACCATGAGCTGAAAAGTACACACAGAGACTTCTGCAGCCACAAGCTGCAGGTGTGACCAACCATGAAAAGCAAAGCAGCCTCATGTACTTGTCACATGTAAAGGTTACATCCTTAACAGCTAAAAGAGTTCCACGTCACTGAGCTTGCCACAGAACCAGGCTGGTACAGGAGGATATGTGATATCCAGCCTCAACACAGAAATTAAAAGCACAGTGTAAGGAGCAGTAACTGCAGAAAAGACTGCAGTGACTGGTAGAAATCTGCAGCTGATTGGACTTGTATTAAAAGCTAGCTACACAGGAGGATGTGAAACTTTAGCTTTAAAAAAAAAAAAAAATAAAGAAAAGCACAGCAGACTAAAAGCAAAGATAAGCTCAAGTAGGTGAGATATCTAACAAGGACTTTTTTTTGAGGGAAGGCAAAAAAATCCAGTATTTGTTAAAACATTTTTCCCTGTAAATATGAAGCAAACACTAATTCTTCTCCTCTACACTCACATAATTTAAAAATTCATATAGTCCTAGGAGTCTGTACCTCTTTATGCTTTAGAAGAACTTCTGCTTAAAAGGTCTTCACCTAACACTCTTAGAAAAACAATAAAAGGGAAAGGCTGGGAACAGTGAAAAAGAAATACTTCCTTAAAAGACAAAAAAACAGCTACAAGAAATGGTGAAGAAAAGAGTATGGCAGGAAAGTATCAGGGAAAATAAATATTCACTTAGTTAAAAGAGGCTAAGTTTGAGGCTAAATTTTCACTGACCGTCCAGAAAAGAGGCCTGGGAGCCACAGGCTCTAATTTTCCACCTGCAAACACATTCATTCCCACACTTCACAGGTGCAGCCATCACATTCCAAACACTTTCCTTTCGCAGGAAAGCTGTACAGCACATTCTTCTGGGGAAATGCAGAGCTGACAGTTGAATTTGGGGCAGAAGCCCAATGCAGTACACTGCAGATGCTGGAACATGCACGACTTTGTAGGGAGGGACATGCCAGACCTACCATGCAGAGCACCATGGAGTCCCAGCTCCATGGGGGCACCCACACCAGGAACTGCTCTCACTTCCCAGGATTATGTCCCAGTCTGCAATAGCACAAAAGCCACTGGATACTACTGAGTACAGAACACCTAGTAAGATACTGAAAACTTCTTCCAGGAAAGAAAAAAGGAAACCAGAGCAAAGCACACCTTTATTCCTTCACAGGAGGCACAGCAGTATCACATGCTAAGAAAGAGATACTGTGGGGAGCAAAATGTGACTTCAGTTTTCCCTTAAAACTGTGGGAAGTGGAGAAAAGAAAACGGCCCTGGATTGTCTGATAATTGTGGAGAAAGCAGCATCGCACCCACATTTTCAGAAAGCCACAAGAGTGTGTGGGTTCTCTGTTTTTGGAACAAGAGCACAGTGAAAGCAAGCTTGTTTACTTTAGACACTGTACAAAGACTTTATTTTAAATAAATGCTTGAAAGGATGCCTCCTCTCTGAGGAGTTAGCAGAAAATAAAAGGCAGATTTATATGCCTAATCTATGCAAATATCTACTCTACAGGGCATCACAAAGACTGCTTTATATCAGACAGCATGCAGATCCCAGGTGCTTTAAATATGCCAAAAGCACATGCAGCATCTCCATCTGCAATGGCTGCTCACTGAGAGCAGCTGGATGACTAAAAAGAGGTTGTCTAAGTAGCCTTCCATGAAAAATGCTTTTTGCTAATGTGCCAATCTCCATACTCCCACCCAAATTACTCCTGCTGTAACTGCCATCAAGTCTGAAGAGGGTTTTTTTTGTTGTTGTTTGTTTGTTTGGGTTTTTAAATTCTGTTTATCACAAGTTCTTCTAGAAATGTTCAAATTGCTGAAATAATAACATAGTGAAAACTCCTACTGACAACTTAAGGAATTACCATGGAGTTTTAATTAATCTGTGAAAATGGAAAATATCTGTGGGACTGTGGACCAGTAGAATGCATTGACCACTGGCCAGAGAGATGCTGTAGTCACTGAGAGCTTGGAAGAGACAGGATTAAGATCAGGGAATATATACAGATGGGAGCCTCGATTGAAGAGAAAAGAAACAGAGTAGAAAGGGGAGGGAAATAAGAGGTCTAGAGGGTAGGAAATAGCTTTCCTAGGAGAAGGTTTAATGCCAAGAGTAAAATGCTACTGCACTGAAAGTAAGGCATAGCAATAATATGTGTCATGGCCACTACCAGAAAGATAAAACAGGTACTCTACAACTGGTGTCTGCTTTCTGTATGCTTCCCTGGGACATCCTTGAGAAGCATCCATCACAGGTCAGGAAACATGACTGTCCTGAGTAGCCCCAGCATTTGCATTCAAAAACACAAATTGAACAAGACTGACAATGTCCTGCAGGTGCTTCCTACCCTGTCCCAGTGATTAACTTCATCCAAAGAGAAAAAAACCTCTACACCACTAATATTTTCATCTTCAAGCAAGTGTTAATTTTGTAGCAAAGAAGGAAAGAACTGCAAGCCAGAGTCAGATGTGACCTACTAAAACAATTAGTGTGCTCCCCAGAGTACTCTTCGCCTCATCTTTTCTTGCAGGTCTCAGAGGTTGGCTTCAAAGAGCTTAAGAGTTAAATAAAGTGCTCTGGCAGTCTTATCTTTTCATTTTCTTTACCACAGGCTCTCATATTATCAGAAACACCTCTTACAAATTAACTACAGGCATCCCACATGAAGACATGGCAGTACTTGCGTTTATATGGCAGGTGCCTGCAGCTCTACAAGACCTAAATAACCAGTTACATGGCCAGCCCAGGTAACCCACTCACCTACGCAGCATCAATCCACAATTTGAAATTATGGGGTCATTTGGGCACAAACTGAAATACATGGCACACCTTTTAAACATAAACCCCCTTCTTTATTGCAAGGGTGACTGAACAGATTTCCCAGAGTAAGTGTGGAATCTCTCCTTCCATGAATATATTCCACACCCAATGGGAAATTGTCCTAGAGCAATCTCCTCTAGTTGACCTTGCTCTGAGCAGACAATCTCCAGAGATACTTTCCAACCTCAACAATTCTGCAACTGCTGCTTGCATTTCACTTCAGTAAATCATCTGACCTTCCCACACAGTGACACTGTGAGGGACAGCCACTGACTTCTCACTACACTGCTATTCCACTCCTCTCCCAGCATGGCACATGTGGACAGATTTCCATTGAGTCTGTCCAGCACTGGCACACAGTGCTCAGAGCAGTGTTACTCACCCTTACTTCTGCCTCCACACTTGGCTTGTCAATACAGGAAGTTACTAGAGAAACTACAAAGAGCTCCTGACCACTACCAACACCTGCAGGCAGTTAAAATCCAGGGGCCTGGAGGCATAATTAGCATTTTCTACTTCCAGCAGTAATGATAAGATGTAAAGGAGTTATAGTTTTATAAATACTGTAGTGTTGATATCAGGATTCTTCCTGTTGGTCCCAACCACCAAAAAACAGTCAAACACAAAATGATTTACATATTGTTTTGAAGAGATCTTTCAAATAAAATTATTAAGGAACACTACCTCAGAGCCAGTGACCAATACCCTAAGTAAGGCTTCTCTAAACCAACAAAGCCTAAAAGACTTGCATCATTTTCCCTTTTTGCAATGACAGTATGTGAGGCACAGGAGGTTGCAGTCACTGGAAACAGGAAGGAATATTCACTTTGGCAACAAATTTCTCAAAACCAGCTATCAAGTCTATAATTCTAGAGATCAGAGGCAGAGTAAACCAGCTCAGGAAACCAACTCCCTAGTTTTTGAATACTTGTGCATTATGTCAGTGTTTGCTGAAGCATTCTCAGAAGACTTCATCACCTTCAAGGAATATTAATCAACCCTGGAAACCCCGGAGTCTACAATTAACGAAAAGCTTGCTGCTGAGAGATGGGTTTCACTTCCAACTCCAAACACAGCCAGGCAAGCTCAGGGCTGGAGATGTTTCTGCTTGGAGAAGGTTACAAAGGTGACAGGTCCACTCCCAGCGGTATTGTCACCACCTCTGCCTTTGGTGGTGGTTGTGTTTTGGAGTTGGGTTTGTTTGTGGTGGCTCTGCAGCCTCCCAGAAAGGGATGAAGTGTCTCATCACAAGTTCTGCATTTCAGACAGATTTGTCATTTGTACCTAAATATAATTCAAATACATAAGCACTGAGTGGGTGAGTCCAGTGCCTACCTCAACATCACATGTAATCATACCATGATCAAGTCTAATCCTAGAAGCAGCCACTAACAAAATAAAAGCAAATGTTGAATCAATTTACCAAGAGCCAAAAAAATGCCTATAAGCCCACATCCATCTGTACATCTTGTTAGGTTTTAAACTAAGCCTAAGCCTTTCTCTGCCAGTTGTTTCAGAAGAATCCTCCAGGTCCCCATCGTTGCCTCAAACATTAATCTACCCATTGCTGCCATCACACCATCAACAGTGCAGCAATTCCACTCCTTGAAACAAACAAACAAATCTTAACAGGCTATCCTATATCAGTAATCCTCTAGTAAATTGCTGGCTTTGCTACACACCTTTAAAGAAACATAAAAGGCATATAAAAGGCATACTTATAAGACTCTACAGCTTATGCTATCAATCACTTTAGAAAGAAAAACAATTCAGCAGCCACTCCAAATGAGAGTGCTGTGAAGTTCAATTGTCACTGAAACGCTTTGTTATTACCAGCCTGGGCAGAATGAGCAAATATACCTCTGCAGGTGAGCTATGAATGAGCAATCAGCACTGCAGGCTGCAGCTTGAAGAGATAATAGCATCCAAGTAGCTACAATGCTTCCTTGCACACAACCAGGCCAAGATTGGGCTGATAAATTGAGCAACACAACATTTCAGACATTCTGTCTACACGTTAAAATAATTCTGAAGGAAAAGAATTATATGGGCTTCCTTCTCCCAGCGTGTACAAAGCAGGACACACAGATACAGACAAGCATCAGTGTTTGGTCTGTTCTCAGAGAAACTGAAGTTTTATGATGCTTTTATCCCACTCTTCGGTAAGAATTCAGCACACACAGTAGTCAAGGGATGGCTTGACAGCTGCCATTTCAAGTCACAACTTTTTCACATCCTACCAATGCCAACTCTCCAGTTCAGTGTCAAATAAAGATCCTTTAAAATACACAATTTGCAATATAAAAATTGCTTCATATCTTGCACGTCTTCTAGAATTAAGGCCATTCTTTCTTCACTATTTATATATCTTTTCCTAGCTATTATGACCATGTGGTGAATTCCAGGGTTTCAGCAACAGCAGGTTTTTTTCAGTTGCAAGGCTTCTGCCACCCTGAAGCCTTCACCCACTTATTCCAGGCTTTACCTTTAGTTGTGCTGATACAACTTTGCTCAGACTAGATAAATGAAATAATTTTGGTTAAAAAGAAAACAATTCCACCCCTTTTTAGATGAGGTGGGCTTTTTTCTCCTCACGTTCTTTTTTATATTATTAAATTTCAATACAGCACAGATGTGCAAAAACCACATAGTGATGTGGTTTACAAAAATAGCCCCTCTAAACAGTTGTATTGTTACAACTGCAGCACAGGTCTCTGAATAAAAGAGTAATTCCCACTGAAGTTGTTTGCAAAGGTACGCTCTGATTGTAATTAAAGGACTAATGCCCCCTTAACAGTTTTAATCTTTTTATGAAGCATAAGGGAAAATCAAGAGTGGGATGAGCAAAATCTGGGGGAAAAAAATGCCAAAGTTCATTTTCACCAAAGCACACGTAGGCTTAAGAATAATAAACTAGCACTCTATATAGAGTTCCTTTGTGGCTTCTTTTTCATCAGTAGAAAGTTACAGAAGAAAAACCATGGTCACCATGGTCCTTTTCAAAATTTATGTCAGATTTTTAATCACATAACTATTACTCCCATTTTTTCCCTACAGTTGGTCATGAACAATCATTCAGTGAGACAGCTTTTTTTTTTTTCTTCTTCCTAAGCAGATATAATCAAGTGGTGACTTCTCCCATTTTTTCCCATTTGGGCAATCATCAGGAAAGGAAAAAACTAGATGATACCTGAGCAACTACTGAATGCCAGAAACAGAGCAACTGTTTCTCTCAGACGCTCTAGCACAGTCCCCGTCTCTCCTAGGTCTATCACAATACTGTGAGCAGAGGGAAGCACGTACCTTGTTACCTCCTGCTGCAGTCGGGAAACACTGGGCACATAGAACATTACCCCAAAGAAAAGCAAAGGCTCATTGGCAAATTTGTCCAGCTGCTTCTTCAGAGGCTTTTCCAGTTCAACCCAGCGGTCTTGCTGGCTCTTGCTGAGAAACCAAAGGCCGAAGTAGTGAGTCTAGACAAAGAAACACATGAGTGTCAGTTTACCTTTGCCAGCTAGATCACTCACACAGTGTCACAAATGCAAATAAGAACAGATGGCATTGTGTACATTTTTCCATATGCAAAATCAGAGTCATTTCTTTTTTATGCCCTTTTTTGTGGAACATTTTGAAGACAATGACAAATTAATATTGCAATATACTTCACAGTGTACTATCTGCCTCCTACCATCTCTCCCAAATGCATATCAAAGAGCTCTACCTGACATTGTGGCACAGGTCACATAAATGATTTACAGAAAGTGTCTGAGTGTATCCTTAAGGGACATCTGTGCTTTGTGAACAGACAGCAAACACTAAGTCTGAATTAAAGTGCAAAGGCTTCATGAGACTTTGGATCAGACCCACTGCACACAAAGGACAAGGACTCTTCCAACTAGAAAAAAAAGAATGCAAACCCACATGCGTATGTCAAAATATATCTACCAATACCAGAACCATTTGCCCAACACAGAATTGTTTACTCTTCTTTTTTTTTATTGCACTCACAAGGTTTTATGATGGACAAGTACACACTCAGAATGTGCACATCACACACAAGTTGTTTGCTCTAGGCTCTACAGAAATACCAGGTTGGAAACCTCAGCTGTTTCCTGACCAATGCAAATCTCGATGGCTGTAGCAGCTACTGTATGAGCCACTTGGGACTGCTGCTGGTGAAGAGGAATTAACACAGAAGAGTGCTCAGAACTAGAGCTACAAAGTGGCAATAAAGCAGCTGAAGGAATAGCCAATCCATCATGAAGGATTTTATTGAATAGCACTTAAACATCAAGTACTATGACTACAGATCTGAAAGAAAAAGTGAAAAACATTGTAGCAGACAAATTGCAGATGTCAAACTTTGCAAAACCCACCATGAACAGCCTGCTTCATGCTGGTATGGATGTTTCTATAAAAACCATTGCACACACCATGACTTAGCACACAACGCAAGGACAAGTAATACAATACCAAAAATTTTAAATGTTTACAAATGGCAACAAACCAGCAGGGGAAACACTGCTCCAACTACTTTATAGCTGAGGGCATGCAAGAGACAATCATGCAAGACCCTGAATGGGAGCACAGGTGTACTTACTTTAGGGTCTCATTATATACATATTTTCAACTTTGGACAACATCCAGACTAGCATTTAACTAAGGTGATAACTAATTCAACTTGATTCCTGACAAACAGCTTGAGCACTGCTCAGTCTGGTACAGTGAAGCAAACTTGTTCTTCTGTAGTATTTCCTCCTAGAAATTAAAGGTATCTTCAATAAATCAGTCAATCTATTGATCTATCTATCTAGGGCACAAATAAATCAAGAAGTCAGCATCTCCCACAGGATAAACTTCAAACAAAACTAACCTCACACATGTTCCCTGATATATTTCTTACTCTCCCTTTGTAGTCACCAGTGGATAAAAAGTTCTTTCTGATGAGTTCACCACGGTAGTAATTAGATTAAAATGAAGGTGGGAGGGACAGTGGAGGCAGCAGAGAAAATGAATTAATGTGAAGGCAGAAAAAAGCAGTGATTTTACCACCTCTTAAGGGAAACCCTTTCACACGCTTGGAATTCACTGCAGGGCAGCTCATCCTCAGCAAGAAACAGTGTGGAGATGTGAAAACAGAGCTTCCATATTACTTGAAAAAGCAAACATTCACAACACCTAGAACCCAAACTCAAAGTGTGAAGTACTTGTAAAACACCTAGCAACGAAGAAGTCTAAGACAGTTATTCAAGGAATTAAGGTATTGCAATTAAAGAGCTCCAGTGAGCATAGCCCCGCCCCCCCTTTGAGTGGGGGGCTGGGAGACAGCACAAGTTTAGATTTGCTACAGTAGAAAGGTTCTTCAAGTACCAAATCTAAAAGCAATTCCAAGGAACAAGAAGTAAATGACATACAGTGCTGAAGCTTCTAGATTACAGCAGGTACTGTGGAGCAAACATGGCAGCATGCATTTTGCACAGCTAGAAGACAACTGTTTTCCAGGAAAGCAGCCTGGAGAGGATCAAGCTGTTGCAGCTGAAGCACAGGAACTGATAGCAGAGCAGAGCTCATGTCACAAATTCATGCACTTTGGAGAGACAATCCACACAGTTATTTGAACATCAGCTCACTGTTGCCACAACTTTACTTCTTGAAAATGTTTTTTACAAACCTACAGTGGAGGACTTCTGTAGCCACTACTGTGAACACCTGAAGAGACTCTACCCCTTGGGAAATATCAGTAATCCCCAAAAAGGAACAGAAGAATGTGAGACTGGAAACGGCTGGACCAGAAGTTCAACATGCTATGAGAAGGCATTTGGCTCTCCAGAAGGTGAGTCATGCTATGCTGTCCAGTCCACAAAGCATCCCAAAAATTAGTTGAGCTTATAAAAAAATGGGATCTTCTATCTATAAGCAGCTGATTGAAAACTAGGTTGATTGCAAAAGCTGGTCTGTTTGTACCATCTGCGTTTGTCCACCTGCACAAAGTGAACCACTGACTTCACTCTGATTTCCTTGGAATCAATATCCACGACTACAGCTCTGAAGTAACACATATTACCCTTGAGGTTTTAAAATTTGTCTCACTCACCACACATGACTTCCTATGTGGTACAAGGAAATTGGTTTACACTCCTCCAGGAGCTGTAATCCTCTGCTAAAGCAGCAAACAAGAACCAGAGCACTTGGGTGCTGTAACAAAAAGGTGATTCTCAAAATACAGTAAGTCAGAACACTGGACATACAAAAGCTGCACTGGGAAATCTTAAAATAGGTGACGTTATAGCTGCCAGCTCAGAAGGCAGCATATTTGTTTTGGACTTGGCCTTAGCTATCCTCCCAAGTCTAGAACTACCCCTGCCTTTATATTTGGCCAAACAAGCAGAATTCTCAACCTCAGGAGATGACACAATATTACTAAACCAGCAAAAGTCATTCTAAAAGATTCATCAAGCCCAGCTCAGTGCTTGTTAAAGCATCTGGTTAACTGGCCAACTAAATATTTATCCTTGAGAAAGAGATGGAGTTCCAGCTTCTCCAGGCAAAAAACATTAAACTCTGCTGTCCCAGGGCACTTGAGCAGAGGGGAAGGTGCCACATACAGCAGCCAATTATTCACAGAAGGTCTTTTGTCCAAGCACTGCCTGAACCCCATCTTGGCTTTGCTGGCAAGATGAGTCAAACCAAGCCACACATGGAGACAACCTGGCTGCACAACTCCAGGTTTCAGTTGTGCCCTAAAAGAAAGGGGCACCTTCTGGGCCACTAAAGAAAAGGTCAGAACAGCAGCAAAAGGCCACCTCTGCACAGTGGACAGCATCTGCCTGTGGTGCTCAGCTCACCAACCTCCTGCTTTGGTTTGGGGCTTATAGGACCACAGTGATGGACATACCATTACGAAATTTGGCTCACAAGAATAACTTGGGTGGGAAAGAACCTTCTTGTCCTCTCCCCCATGCACAATACATCAGAGCATACCACCTTTAAACATTTTAACATTTTAGAAAGTGAATTAAAAAGAACAAAATGGATAAGGAAACATGAAGACTCCCAACAGTCTTGTACAGATTACTTTGCTACTTCAAGCAGGTTCACTTAGTCTGGAATTGGAATGGAAAAATGCCGTTATATTGGGGAAAAATACTTTCTATAGTCTGCGCACATACATACAACATTATAAAATAACATTTTTGATCTTGTCTTTCCTCTCCCTTCCTCTCCTCTTCTTGACTTTACCTTTTACGTTATGCTGGAATGAGAGCTCATTTTATCAGAACCAGTAACTGTTCAAGTAGAAGACCTGATGCTTTGTCAAGAGCTTTGCTGAAAAGGATAAAACCAGATTTTACAGTAGTTACATGGCTCCACTTTCTACTGACCTATTCCTGAACCCTGAGTCAGTCAGGCAGGGAGTTGCATTCCCCAGAGATCAAATAGAAATATGCATAATCCACTAGATACTGTTTTTCAGTCATGCGTGGTATGATCGACAGACCCTCACAACAAGGCATAATCTCAAAGAGTTTTGCTTTTTAACAGGAAGGGTTTGCGCAGTTTTTTGTTTATTTCCAAGAAATTGGATCGAGTGAGACATGGATGCATTCCTAACTTGAAGGTAAAAATTGTGGTACACCTGGGATTTATTTGAACACAGGACCAAACTGAGGTATTACCTGAGACTGCACGGAGGAGACAAACAGGATTTTAGCACTGTTCTGTTAGCATGGGGTTTAATGAAGGTTGGCTTATCCTTACTTGTACGTCACAGTTTGCAAATCAGGATTTCTAAGAAAAGGCATATCCCAGCTGCAGTTTTTCCTGCATTCAGGGAATTTTAAAAGTCTCTCTCTGATATGAATGCTTGCAAGGATTTTTGCCTCAGTACACTTAACAGGCTTCTCTACTCAGCTATCCAGTTGCACAAATCTTGTGGAAATCTGAGCTTTGTGAAAATATTTTTTACCCTTCTGTAGAATTTGGGTGGACAGTGAGTTCAAAAACTATGGTAAACCTAGAGAGGAAAGGGGACAGTCATCAAATTACCTCATCATCCTTACAAACAGTGGCAGGAAGACTACAGGGGCAGAAGAGGAATTGAATTTGGGGTCTGAAAGAAAGAACAGCACCAGGCACCTCCAAGCTTGCCAGCTCCAATTGCTCCTCATCCAAGGAGCAAAAGAAGGTACAGGGAGACCCTCTCAGAGTTGAAAGAGGTAGGTAATTCTCTCCTAAAAAAAACCACCCCAAAACACCCACTTCTGTCAAAAAATGCTGTACTGTTGAAATCTGAACTTTACAAAACCAGTTTAACGTTGCCAAAACCTTGTTTAGAAAAAAAAATCAGGGAGAGTGATGAAAGAAGGGGAATGGTTCCAACAACATCAAAACATTCTCTTCTATGTTGTTAAAATATTTTTTTATCTTGAAACACAAACTTTTTGTGCTGACATATTTCTTTTTGCATGACAGAAATAATTTTGAAAATTAAAAAAACCCAAAGCAATAGAAAACCCCCAAGGAACTGAAGAATACTGACCAAAACAGCTTTCTTTGCTACTCTACTGTCTAATTTCATTTCTCTGGAAAACTTTGGAACTTCAGGCTTTGTTCCAAAGTGGAACAAAACACGTTCTGAAATCACAAAATGCTTTGTGGAAAAGAACACTAACCCACTGACAGAGCTATTGTTTGCAAATGCAGATGGACCTCCAGAGAGAATCAGGAGGCCCCAGACTTCTGCTGCACCAACTAGACAAGCTCACAAGGAACATGAGGAGAATCACTACATTCATTTCAATGCTTTCTGCACTGGAGGGAAAGAGAGAAGTTAGGTTCTTCCCTAAGGACACCCACGGGCATCACCAACAGAAAGAAAAAAGAAGGGAAAAATTATTTATTGATAAATCTTCATCTCTATAAGTAAAGGGGGAGAGATAATTTGACTAAAATTAGCATTAAAAACAAATAAACAAACAAAAAACAAAACAAAACCCCACTCAAGTATGAAAAACACTTTGCAATATTCCCTCTTCCCTGCTCCTGCTTGCACATTCTCCAGCCTATTCTGGACACACACATAAACACAGTGAGATTCTTCTCCCATTCTTTATCATTATAAAAAAAGAATAAAAAGAGTTTTTATTTAGTTTTCAGATATTGCAGTTATTTGTATGCTACCTTCCAGCTACCCCCACTATCATGGGCAAACTGCATAAGACACTGCAAGATTTTTAATTCCCAGCTGTGCTTACAGACATATCAGCCAGGACAGCCAGATGATAACACAGCAACTTCCAGGCAACAGTTTTCCACCTATGATTTGGAAAAGCCTAAAAGCATGTAGGATACACATAGGGAGCCCACAGAAAGTAAGAAAAGTTAGTCAGTTCGTTTGTGCCATGCACATTGGAGAGGTATTCCTATGAAGGATTCAACACTTAAACATTAAACTCTACAGAAAGAAGTAGAAAACTAAGGATTTCAGTCTTGAATAAAGACTGGTTTCTTCAACTTTCCAGAAGCATTTGGAATGTAAAAGAAGCCTTTTAGGATTTCAGATGTGAAATATTAAACAAAACCAAAAGGAAGAAAAAACCCACCATCCTCCAACTGTTACTAGTAAAACACAACTGTTAGTTGTTACTGTTGCCTACTTCAGTTTTATAGTAACTAGAGTATTTACAAGAAGGCAGATGTTTAAAAGCCGGTGGTCCCACTTGCGTAACGCAGCCATTGGTGCCGGTGAAACCAGGGTCACATTCAGAAAAAAACTGTAACTTGTTCTTTGGCGTCCCAGCTCAAAAAGTAACACTCATAGCTTTCTAAGTAAAGAAACTTCGTGTTACAAAGAGCTCTCAGAGCTTTGATGGATGAGCAGCAGCCCAAAGCCCCAAGCACCGTTCTGCCGTCAGTTTTCATGCAATCAGGGTATGTTTGTCCAAGCTCCAGGTGCTGATCATATCTGGCCAGCCCTGAGAACAACATGACTCAAACGCACAGACTGCCTGAGCTAAAAACGTGTCCAATTATCCAGTGACAGATGGCCTTTCCCGGGCTATCCTTACCTCGCGTAATTCCAGCCTCTGAGCGACAGCTTCCAGGCACTCCTGCCCCGTGCTCTCCACGGACAGGGTGCACTCGATCACGTTGCTGTCCAGCAGACGGATCCTGGTCACAAAGCAGTTCTTGCTCAGGACGTTGTAGCGCCTGGTCCGCCGCAGCTTCAGCCCGAAAGGCATGGCTGGAGGCCGGCAGGGTCACCCCTTGCCCGGGCTCTTCCCACAGCTGTCAGCACACTTGTCCACTGGCCTCGAAGGCTTCTTCAGCTGGCACTACTCTCCTCCAGAAACGGAGGTAGCTGTCCATTCCTGGGGCGAGCTCCAACGGATTCCTGCAAAACACACACAAGTAAGCAGAATGAAGTGTGAAACGAGATGTTCCTGAAGTTCAGTGGGAAAGAACAAAAGTTTAAGAGTCACATTTAAAACCATGAAATAAACACCTCCACACGCAGGATTGCCAGGCACTTACTACATATCCCAAATGAATACCTTATACAACAAATCTTCCAAAATACTGTTTTGGCGCTGAATTTAAAGCACGAGTTTAATTGCAAAGCCGTTCTTTGAGAGCTCAGTACAAACAGCAACTCTATGGGGAACTCATCCAGAGGTGCTAACTCTCCCACCATCACCTCCACCACAGGGGTCTATAACATAATCTTCGAGTTTTCATGCCCTCGGGCCAGCTTTGAAAACCAGTTTAAAGAGCTAAGGAACAGAGGCTTTGAAAAGAGGTGCGATCTTGAAAGAAAGGCTGGCTGCGGTCCGCAGGAAATGCAGGCAGGCACTCAGCACCTCCGGAAAAATCAAGCCTAAAATATGCATGTGAAAAGCAAGAAGCATCCGAGCCATTTCAGAGGAGCCTCCTCCGAGGCAATCCCTCGCATTTTGCTGGCTTCCAGCTCCAAATCAATTCCAGCCTCCTAGGTGGAATGAGTAAGGGCAGGAACGCGGCTGCCAGAGACCAGGGCAACACTGAGTGGGAGGAAGAGAACACATACTCTAGATATTGTTTCTAACTAGTACTCCTAAAATTTATCAGAGACATAAACTGCTGAGCCAAAACACAAAGTAGGCAGAAGAACCAGAGATACAGAAGTAATGACATTTAAGAAGTATGATCCTCATCAGCAAGAATCACTTCTTTTAAAGCTAAACAAACCAAAAAAGTTTAATGAAGAGCAAGTTCAAGCTAAACTAAAACAAAGCATTTGCACTGACATAACCAGCTCTAAAATGCCACTTTCCATATGCCAAGACGAATGAAGCAAATAGCAATTTACTTGCTATCAGGTCTTCCTGGTTTTGTTTGAATATTCTGAAGCAAAAAGTAGAGGACCACTAATGTTGGCATTTTAGAGTCCATTTCTCTTAACCAATAGTACTGCAAATGAAAAACTGGATCCCATTTCCTTATTTCTTAAGAGAAGCAAGTGAAGGCACTGCCAGAAGAGTCTGCATCATTTGAATGCATCAGCTGAGTGTGACATTTCAAACAGATAGTACATTGCCCACATGTATCCCTTGGCACAGAACTGCATGAATCAATTATTTTCACTTTTTACTGAATTTAGTTGCTATGGAGATAATTAAAAGCTGCCCAATTGACTACAGTGGTTATCATTACACTAGAAAAATAACCATCACATTTATACATGAAGAGTGTTTTCCAAAGCCAGTGTAACCTGACATTTATTAGAGTTAGAGCAACACAAACACAACAAATCAAAAAACCCACACACAAACAGAAAACCACTGGTTAGGTGTGTGACTAGCCTGGTAGTCTACCAGCATCACCAGAGAAAAGCCTAGAGACTGAGAAGGAGCACTGCTATTTGACTGAAGTGCAAACAAACCTATCAAATTAGCTGCTGTGGTTTAACCTCCCATTTTTAGCTTTCATGGGTACAGACATAATGTATTATTTTCAAGTAATTCCATGAGAGAGCTGTTATACCTTGCATGGCTCTAAGATCAGAAGCCATCAAAGACATATAAATACATCCTCATAACAATCTGATGAGGCAGGGACATGTTACCCAAAGACACACAGAAAAGGAGTTGAAACAAACATTCACCAGCTTGTGCAACACTGCTCAGGAGAATGGGTGCAGCCCTTGTATTAAACCATGCAGGACAGGCTGCTGCTTTAACCCCTGGCCAACTACCTTGCTGACCAACCTATCTGAAACTACTGCCTGAATTTGGAAAGTGGGAAGAATGAAAGGAAATTACAGAGAGGGAAAGGTGTGGAGGACTACATCTTATCAAGAGCAGCATTTTTGTTCAGTCTCGCAGATTATTTTAAGTTGGACACGTGGAAATTACACTGGGCTCCTTTGGGTACTTTTTCCTTTTTTGTGCATCAATTGCTCTTTGCAAATTAAGCTCATTCTAAGAAATATGCTGAATTAAACAAGGTTCTTAGTTAGAGCATAAGCTTTGGAATTTAAACATTCTGCTAAGTGGAAATTCCTTATGTTTAAAGTACATACCCTGTAGGCCTACAAAACACACATAAAACCTTAAAGTCCTTCAACCATTTCTCAGAAAATAGATACCAAAAAAAAAAGAAGCATTCTAAACACAGTTTCATCAGTTTGAAGACAAAAAGATACAATATCATTGTGAATCCTTAGTAAAAATTTATATTCCCCTACTACAGCAGACCAAGAGAAAACTGAACAACAAGGCAGTTCCTTTGCTATCACAGACATTGGAATCAGACTTTTTATGGTATTTACCTGAAAAAGCCATATGGATAAAGTCAATGGCTGTGGAATGGGGAAGACTAAAAATGGCAAAACAGAATAAAGAACGAAAACAAATTTCAAATTTTACACAGAATAAAACTAAACCTTTAATCCACAATCCCATGCCAAGCACAACACAAGCTCTCGTAAGAGCCTTCACTAGCAAACAGCTTTAAGAAAAGCAACTAAGTCTCAGCTCAAGACACTCTTGCCTATCTCTTTCTCTTCGTGTGACTGAAGAGAAACATCTCTATTTGCCTGGAAGCCTTACCAGCACACTGTCTGTGCAAAGGCAGCAAACACAGAGGTATGGATCTCTCCAACAGCATTTGATTCCTCCATAGCACATGCATCTTGCAAGGGGGGGAAAGAAGGAGTCCTTGATCATTCTTGCAAAAAGTTCTTCCCTATATAGAAGGGGTTTCAAGAGGTACCATTCCCCTATTGTTCAATCATAGAATACTGCTTTCATATACAAAAACCTAGGGGGGAAAAAAAGGTGTAACTCGTACAACCAAGAGTATCTTGCAAGCACAATGCTGGGGACCAAACAAACATCTTCAAGATCACACAGCTATAACGGTTCAGGGAGGAAAAGGCTAATCCATTAGTGCTACCTATTACTACTGACATTAGCAATTACTCTTCTTCACTGGCCAGTCCTACGTGAAAAACTAGGTCAGATTCACACTGTGATACACAGCACAAAATTGCTTCTGATTTTTAAGAAAACTTTGTTAGTTTCTGCATAAAATAAAAATTCTCCCTATGAATTTAAATTACCTGATACAGATAAAAAATTTGTGCTTTTCCAAACCAGTAATTTTCTTGTTGTGTTTTATTTTTAATGAGACATTACAGTGAAACCAGGTCAAAACACTACTACACAAAAAGCAAATGAAGTAATATTTTACACGTTTTCCAAACCTAAAATGAAAAGAAGCCGGAAATACAAAAAATTCTTCCTTAGTTCTCCCAAAGTCACCTGGGGCTGGCAGGATTTTTGTTTGTTAGTAATTTTAAAAGACAGACTGAAGGGATCAAAGGAAGCCATTGGTGGTTCTTGAAGAAGAGGCCACACGGCAGAAGCTGCTTTGTGAGGTAAAGGGCACTGCTCCAATCACTGGGCATTCTCTCACTTTGTTAAATTTATTTGAAGACCAGAAGTATAGAAAAGCTTATAAATAATTAGGGCAAATATAACTCTCAGGACATTTCCAAGTACGTGACTTTCTCCTCTATTACAGACAACAGGTACTGACTGTACTACATTCAAAGGAGCATTAAAAAAGAATAAATATCATCTGATACAAAACGCACTTAAAGCAGAATGCTTTCCTTCACTTCATTTGCTTTTGTGCATAATTCCTGAGACTCCAGGAAGAAAGCAATTATGTCAAACTGCAGCCTACTGTATTTATCAACAGCACCTGGCAGCCCTCCAGCATTCCTGGCACTGCAGGAGCAGCAGCACACCTAAGGGAAGTATGCAGCCCAGGGCTGGGCAAAGACCACAGCATGGCATGGCAGCTGCAAGTGGTGTGCTGGCCTGCAGTTTCAGGGAAGAGTAAAAATAACAGTGCAAGGGAGACGAGGTCTGACACAATCCATCTCCATCTAGCTGAGTTGTGTCTAGAGAAGGAGATCTCTCTCCCCTTGAAACTGCTTTCTCTCCCTTGAGTGCTCTCATGGGAGAGTTTCATGCTGGTAGAGCACAGCAAGGAACATTTCTGTGCCTAACAAGGTGTCTGTATCCCACACAGTTATGGGTGGAAGTCCCATAAAGCCTCTTGGGAGTCAAATTCTTCTCCAGACAGATGAAAGGGGGTTTTAACCCTTACATAATAACAAGTCTTCTGCTACAAGGCCACTGTCTTCAACCACTTGTTTATACAGTCCCTGGTGAGACACAGGCCTCATCCTCAGGCATTTAAATCTCCTTAAAAATTCTTGCAGGTAGGAATTTAAATATTTCCCTAATCCAAACAGTAATAAAACTATTAACACTTTCAACCTCTACATTCTGGAAAAGGAGTAAAATTACAATTTCATTTAATTTTTATAACTAATATTCTATGCAGAATAGAGTCTGTAAGCGCTTTAGAGTCTGTAAGTATCTAGAGATTCCATACCTGTGTGGATGAACAGTTGCCAAGGCTCCTCTGGGACACTGAACTCAGAAGACAACTGCTGTTACCACTACTGTGAGTCATCAGACAACAATACACAGTGGCCAAAGATCTAAAAACCATCTCAGTTAGCATTTCTACTCTCCCAATCCAATCACAGCTTTCCCTTTCCAGGACAACTTGCGTTCTCCATCAGATCCACCTCTTCTGTAACAGATCTTTTTTGATCTAAGTTGTTGTGTTTTTTTACTGTAACCAGCTTGGGTCAGTTTCTGGTTTCAGTAGTCCAAATAAAACATCTGGAGAGGTTTAAATAAAGTCAAAACAACAATTTCAATTCAAACCAGTTAGAATTCTGCCCTTTCCTCTCCTTTGTGGCAGTACCCAAGAGAATACATACTGAAGCACACAGAGATTAGTACATGCACCACTTGTTATTCCCTCCTTGTCTCCCATGCTGAAGTACCACACTTTAAGTGTAAACACGCCTTTTTTTGTGCATCCACAGAACTATGCAGTTTTGTGGGTACAAATCTGTCAGGCAGCATCTGAGTCCTCTTCTGTGACAAGGTCCACAGGTACCAAGTATTTCTACAGGTTCTAGCAAGTCTGTGTCCAACAAAGTTTCCATCACAGACAAGATGTGAACTTCCCAAACTGCAAGTTAGCACCTTATCCATTACTTCCTAACTTATCGCTCCAGAACACCCGCAGCAATTCAACAGGTCTTGCTAAGGCAACTACTGATGGAGGGCTCTTTTTGAGGTCTAAGCATTCAAGTTAGGAATAACACAAAGTGCATAAAGTGACACACCTACACCTGATGCTTGCATTGCCATTGTGATCAGTTTTAATCCACACCGTATCAGAAACGAAGGCTGAGTTACCACTCCCCTTGAAGGACGTCATAGTCTAAAGTTAAAAAATAAAACAAAAACAACCTACCAAATCAAAATGCCAGACTCCAGTATTTTTCCCTTCCAAATAGGAAATGCTGCCTGTCCATGCCAGGTGTCTGCAGCAGCTCCATCTCTCTGTCATGGCAGGGTTTTGGTCTGCAGGGTACAGCAGTTAACCATTTACAACCCTCTCACCCCTTGGCTATGTTACTGCAAGACCTCAAATTAGACTCAGCCAAGGGCCTGGATGGCACCTGTCCAAGGATGCAGCTTTGCACCTGAGGTAATCTCATTTAAGAGCTCACTTCTGCCAGGAATAGAGAAAGGTCCTGATCTTTTCTCTCTCCCTTAATTCCAAAGCACATAACAACTTGTCTTGTGCTAGCTCTGAAAATCTGCTGGAACTTCCTCCTGCTTTAGCCACTTCACCCCCCTAACTCAGCAAGAGAATATGATCCTTTTCAGCTTGGTTGGTGAGTTTAGATAGCTCACAGCAGAGCCCAGAGAGAATAGCTTATCTGGCAGAGGGAAGAAAAGAACCACGCAGCTCAGAGAAGGAAAAGTAAGAACAATTCTGCCTTAATTGACAGCAGTTGGTCAGGTCTGGAGAGCAGCTTGTGAAATCACAGCCCAAGGAAGGCTCCTGGTCTCAGCAAGCAAACAAGCTCCCCAGAACACATCCCCATTATTCCTGTATTGCAAAGCTATGTTGCTTTATCTGAAATAACCAGTTGATTCAAATTTCACTATTATTATTATTAACAATTTATTTTGTCCCCTCCGCTCCCTCCAAAATACAGCATTCTGTAATTGAACATCTATAAGAGGAGTAAGGATTGCAGCATCTCTATGTGTTATGTTTTCTGCATGGGACAAGCCATTCAGAAGAGGAGAAGCAAGGCCAAGACCAGCATTCTGGTATTTTGGCACATCTTTCTTTTAGACCTGGTACAACAACTGGCCTCTAAGTGCCACCCTTCAGAAAAGGCACAAGGTCCTGCAGCCTAAATTTTCACTGAGCACTTCATAGCAATCAAAGATCAGGAAAGCCTAACCATTATTGTAAGGGTCAACTATTTAAAATCCCTTATAATCAAGTGATTTAAAAATATCTGAGATTATTTGACAGGATTCTTCACCTTTTGTCCCTATTTTATCCCTACTGGCTACACTCAGTAGCAACATAGTATTGGTGCCATTTACTTTTCCTCGCAGTTAGTTAGCTTTTGAAAGGTTTTCAACTCCTTCAGACTTGCTGGAGCTACAGTGATTTTTAAGAGGTTACATTTCCTGCTAAATGTGATTGATGGGCACGAAAAAACATTACAAAAACAACGAATGATACGCTTAGTAAAAACCACAGAAAAACTTCTTACAGCATGTTTCATTATTCTCTCATGTTACAAAGAAAGACATGAGTAAAACTAAGAAGTTCTAAACACAGGATACCATTTAGAGCAGAATCAATAGCTCCAACAGATCCAAGTATCAGATAGGGAGTAAAATTATATACCCCAGAGCATTCTCACTAGTTAAACATCCACTAGCACAAACTGGTGCCAGTTGGGGTATAATCTTAAATAATGCAATAAAAACTTTTATTAAAAAGAAAGAGACAAAAGTTCAAACATCACCTAGCCTGCTTTAATGAAAAAATATCCTCAAGATGTGGCTGCCGTTTCACTTCTGTACCGGGATTTTGCAATGGAGCTGTTACAAGAGAGCACTTGGAGATTAGGAAGCAAACAGCCACACTGCTTATGAGACTGAAAGATGTGCCTGCAGCTCATTACACAGCTCTGGTGTCAGATGGAGACTGGAAGCTGCCTACCTGGACTCTCACAATGCTGTTCTCAGCTGAGATCCTGCTGGGAAGGTGCATTACCGCAGCAAAACACGGTCCCATGCATTTCATTAAGGCGTGATATTTCTGCTCCTGCCTTTCTTCTGATTTTAAAATGGCTTATACAAGTGAACTTTTACAATTTCTGCTTAGTGGCATTCTTGCATACGTTCCATTCTTCTTCATTTTTTTAAATATCTATCTATATATATATGGAAGATGTTAAAGTCTTTCAAATAAACAGAAACTGGAAAAACCTGGCTTATAACTACGGATTTCTAAAATGTATCACATTACCTCCAAGTCTTGCAAAAGTCAAAAACGTATTTGTTTCACATAAGGAGGTTGCAACATATGTGGATTCCTTGGCCCACCAAGAAAGAAAATGTTTGCTTAATGTGTACAATTGGGGGAGAGGGGAAAAGCTCAACAAGAAGCACTGAATTTGCAACACCTCAAATATTAACAATGTGGTGGCCACTCTAAACTGCCAACCTGTCCTTCTCCTTACAGGAACAAAATCCAGTCCCGCTCCCACTGATGTGAGTAACGAAACTGGCATCAAGTGAAGCAAGACCCGTGCCTGAGGACTTGAAGTAAGAATAAAACTTTGTTCAGTTTCTTGAAGTTTAGAACAATGGTCTGCTCTCCTGGAGAGGCTCAATTAGTCCCATTCACCTATTAGGTAATGAACAGAGATAATGCAATGAAGGAAAAGTGGCTGCAGGTAAGCAATGAGAGCCAAGCAGATGGGGTGAAGAAAGAAGAGAAGAAAAGGAGAGAGAGAAGAAAAATGAAGTTTAAAAAGCATGCACACTGTCAATCCCAAACCACCACCAGGCATATTTAGTTACACAAGTAGATACTTCACACAAGATCATAACATGAACTTTTGAACTTGCACAGAAAAAAGCCTCTCCACTACTTAATGCATTAAAACATCAATGCTACAAAATGCTGAAAAAATTCCTTCAAGTTGTATCAAAGGAGGATTATATTGTGTGCGCATGCATGAAGAAAGCAAATTTGTTATCTTTACTGAATATAGGCCTTGATGTAAATCGCACAGCCACAGCCAGGGAATAACTGCATTTGTTTCAACAGCAAAACACCTCATCTGAAACACAGAATAGCTGCTGGAAATGAGCTAATGGTACTTCTCTTTTTGTATTAAAGGATTATTTTCCAGTGCCCACTGTGTGGGATTAAACACTAGACTGAAACAGTCAAAATACTTAGAAATAAGATTTATGGCTAAAAAGGGGGAGGTTGGGGGGAACTTTCTTTGAAGTGACTGACTTCTTTGACCGGTGTCTCAGAATTACAAGGCTACAAAAGAACTCCTCTCTGTGAGCAGCCCCCCTGCATTCTTCCTTCATCTCTGTGGGAGATCATATTGATAAACAAGATTTGAAAACAATTACCTGGGAATCACAGTGCTGGATAGCACATAGTGACTGAGATATTGCAAACAACAAATGTCTTTTTATTTTCTAATACTTTTTAACAGAAAAACTCTTATGCCTCAATCACTACTTCAACCATCAACATTTAGTCCTTCAGCACTATGTTTTTCAAAAGGTTTCAAATGAGCTTGAGAGAAAAATCAGGAGCTTACTTCCACAGTATTCCAAAAAGGGTTGCTAATTACACTGATAGAGGAAGAAATTGTACCAACTGGAACCCCATATTCTTTCATTGTACAAAAGTAAAACTTTCCTTTTTTAGTTGCAGCAGCACTATAATAGATGGGTTTAGACTGGCAGCTTATTTCCTCTAACATATTATTTGTCATTAATTCTACTCAACAGAACAGCTTTGTAGTGAAGGCTAGTAAAACCAATAGTTTTGGAGTGCAAAATACATGCTGCAGCTTTATACACAAACTCACTGTAATAAATTCTAAAAACTGTGGCATGCCATGCTTTGTTCACCTTTCCAAACAGTACTTTGCTTATCACTTTACAACCTTTCACCATAAGTCTGCACAAAATACTCACCTTTTAACATATGGTGATAGCTTTATTTGGAATCATATCTGAGGTTATCAGCTTTTAATGAGATTATAGTCTGATTCTTGTTAACCACCCCTGTTAGAGAAAGTAGTTGCTTTGCAACACTTCAGAGTGGAAAACTGCTTCACAGAAAATTTTACTTTGTCATGAGCTGAAAAAATATTCTTCTTTAAAATAAACCATCTCTATTTGTTGCTCATATTAATCTATTTTTATGTTAATATTTTAGCAGACAATTGGAGCAATAAACGTCAGAATTGACTTGCAAGCTTGTGACCCTCTGTAGCTCCTGTAGTAGACTTTGTATATTAAAATGAAGACTTCTTATATCAAAATGGAGAGAGACAAAAAAATCATAACAGAACATTAACATTTTCTTGTTTTGCTGTTCTTTACAAGCAACTCAGCTTTGAAAACAAGAGTTAGTCTGACTTCTAGTTCTCAAATGAAAAGCAGCAAGGTTACTCTAAATTTAAATTGCACAATTTATTAAAATAGCCTGGATCTAAGCACAACTTGCACAAAATCAAAACACCTTCTATACAACCACAGGTAGGTGTATTTATTGTATGTTTGTATCAAAGTGGCACAAATAAGCCTTTGATCCACTAGATCCACTGCAGTGGCTATTGAAGTTCTGCAGGCAAAGAAAAATACTATATATAGGTTATGTATGTTTATTTTCTTCTAATTACAAAACCTAAACACTAAAAGAGAAGAAGGTGGAGTAAAACAAATAATAATTAAATAGTCTCTCTGTATGCATCAGGTTATCTCACTTGTTATCACATAACTGGACTTGCAGAAGCCTAAGGTGATGAGGTATCCCTAAGACTTACACTCAGTTTAACTACAACACAGAGAGAAGCAGGAGAAGAAACAAGGAACAAAAATAAAAAGTGGAGAAAGCCCATATGGTACAGCCCTCTCTGTAATTCTGTCTCTGGTTAGCAAGTTGGAAGCATTTCATTTCTCTGACTTGAAGCCTGATATTCACATTCCTCTGTGGCTTAATGTGGACATGGACTACAGATTGCACTCATGTCTTAAAGGAGCTAAATTATTAGCACAGCAAGTCCACAGTCTCCAAGAGGGATAGCAAGAAACCTTATATTCCCATCCACTTTGAAGAAAAAGGAAATTAAACTTCTTAATTCCTAGTTTTGTTGCGAAGTAGGCAATGCCACGTGGATGTAGTGATTGCCTTTACCAAAAGTAAGTAAAATCTATCCTTGGCCTTTGAGAAAGCACTCAAGCCTCCTGATGTGCTGTTAAGCGTGACCAGCACTCCTGGGAAATCAAACACCCTGTACCAACATAGCGTGGGAGTGAGACAAATCTCCAACCTCAGCCTTTCTAAAACCCGTGCAGAGTGGCAACAGGCTGAACAGAAATGAAATAGCAAAGACATGACACCAGTGTGCGTTTCATTCAACAATTTACCACAAAGAAAAGCCCGTGCTAACACAAACTCCTATAATCATGGAAGAGCAAGTTGCTGTATATGATGAAAAAACCAGAGCAGACCAAACCATGCCTGATGCTGTCTCACAGCAATATCTACTGCACATGAGACACCAGTGTCAGTGGGCAGGAGAAGGGAAATGTTCCCCACCAAGCGGCCACAGCTTTGCAATTCCACCCAAGCTATTTATTGCTGCTAAAGTTCAGCGTTCCCATTTGCAGATGCAAAGTTCTGGGACAAACTTGCCAAGAATTAACTGGTCTGCCATTTTTAAAAATGGTTAGCTGTGCTTTTGAAAGAGTTACTAAGGACCAAAGGGTCACAGGGTAATTATTTACAAAATGGATGCCAGGGATGAAGTGACAGATAAAGCCATTACAAAGATCATGCAGAGTAAGAAATGAGAAAATCCTACAATTTATTGTCTATCACTGAGAAGTGTGATTCAGAGATAGCACCAGCTCTGCTCTTTCCTCTTTATAGCGATAGCCTATAATGACTCAAGACCTTTAATTCTCCATTTCCATTTCTCCAATACTGGATCTATTCAAGAAACTAAAAAAAGATGAAATCAAGCCCGTCACATAGTAGATAGACATCATGAAGAGGTGATGTTGCCTTGCTTTGGTTTGGAAGGTAATCAGCCCAGTTGTGACAGAAATGAAGTGCTCCCTTTCAGCTAAACAAAAGCTGTGGTTGCAGTACAAACCACTGCCCTGCACTTCAGCATAAGGAGGGCTTACAGCCTGCTCTTGTGGGAGGGTGACTGGAGGCAGCACAGTTCAGCCACGACTCTCTAAGAGGGAAAAGAATCACTGGAAAAGAGTTTTAAGAATCCTTGTGAAAGACAGAACAGATCATATCTTCCCCAGCCACTCCCCCACTGCAGAATACAGGACACTCAGACCAGAAGCATTTTCAGTGCTTAAATATAGCACAGGCATTCACATAGCATAAATAGGAGAATCCTTGAAGGGCTGTCTTCAAAATACCTCCATTTTTCAGTAGGGCTAGAATTCAAAGTCATATATTGGCATGTCAAATTCCGGATATCCTCCTAAGAAAAATGAATATATTGTTATTATACCTAGCTATTTTTATAAAGTTTCTGGAAGCAAGAGACATTAACTGTGCTTCATTAATACTGGTACACCTTCATGTTTCTCTCTGGTCACAAGCCAAGAATATTTGATGGAATATAATCATATCCTTATGGGATTTCTTAACATCAGTTTTCATTGGCAACCATTGATTACATACCCCAAATGAAGCTGCTAGATTTTTTCAGTCTTCCTAAACTTTGATATATCAAACTTATCAAACTGAAAAAATAGCTGACCCTTAATATTACAGTTCATGCCAAAAATGACATGAAACTATTAGAACCACAAAGCCTAGAATTCAATTAGAAAATGAATGCTGTGAAATATCCAAGCATAATTGTTATGATTATATCAAGAAAGAGCAAGCAAAAAAGTGTAATTTTGAAGAAAAGCTAACCTGCTACTCATGATGGACAAATTTCAAAATCCTTTGTTTCTATCTCTAAACTCTCCAATAAACCAAACATTTTAATTGGCAGTAGGATGTATGTATTGGCAGACTCATGTCAGTGACAAGGACAGCACCATATCCACTACCATGTTTTCACAATGGAAATTCAAAAAACAAACTAGTAGAGCCAAAAGACCAAGTTCCTATTGCTGGAACCTTCTTCAGGTCACCGGTCTATATAAGCAAGACTCAAACAGCATCCCCTCACTACTATGACTTATGAAAGTACTCAGCCTGACACTAGGAAAAAAACCAGACACTATTTATTTTGTTAGTTTTAAGTCAGAGTGAGAATTTAATTTGCAGAGGGGGGGAAAAACATCACTTTGGCATAAAGTGGAGAGAGAATAGGGAGAAAAAGAAAAAAGATTGGCAAAGATAAGCAAAGAACATAGAGAAAACATTTTTTCATGCAGATAGAAAAGGAAAAATAACTTTCCAGCTGTTGGCCAATTTTTACAAGTTTTAAGTATTCAGAAGAAATAAAAGAGCGAGTGGCATGAATTTCATGTAATATACATAATTCAGAAGACTTCTTCTAAACTTCTTTGCCTATTCAGACTGCACTTTTTCACACCGCAATCAAAGTTAATAATTTTTTTTGCAGAGCACCAGTAAAAAGCAACTCTAACTCATCTAACTTGTGTTCAACATAAAAAATGCACAAAAATATGGGTCTCATATTACTGATCAAAAAGAAATCTAGAAACCACCTCAGTCCTAATTTACATTTTAGCTCCTTCAGTTGAGAAGTCCAACACAGCTACTCAGCGCTCATTCTCGAGAGTCAGGCTCATCCTTTTATGTGTGTTAGTACTCAAGACAACAGATGAGCGCAATTACACCATTCCATGAAAATAAGTTCACATCTGCATATTGCTATCATCATGTACCTCACAGATGTGAGAATTATACATTTTTCTCATCTGTACACAAATATTACAGCAGTTTCAAAAAGTCAGAAAGATTAATTATCCCATTCTGGAATCAAGCCTGCCCACAACCCTAGACATCAAATAGCCTCCCAGTTTCTGACCTTGCTTTTCTTTGGAACAGTCTTTGTGCATCTTAAGGGGTTCTAGAAAACAAAATTAACTACTTTCATAGACAAGAAAAGTAATAATGTACTACATAATTTTCTTCCTCAACTACAGCTACCTGTGGAATCTTAAGAAATTGCAAATAAGTTTATCTGTGATCTTGAGAAAAGAAGGAAGGGAGATGTTGAAGCAAGAGCACCTAAATTGAATAATGGTCCACACAGCTGAGGAGGTTCCAACACCTTCTTTCAGTTGGAGAAAGAAGACAGAAATTACATAAAAGCTCTAAAGTGGTATAAAAATTATGTGCCTTAGCTGTATCCCATATATAGCTAGCTTCCCTTCACAGGGTGGTACCCTGAATACCACACAATGAGAAGAGAGGAAGGGGCTGGCTACAGACATCAGTATAAATGTGCTTTTATAAGTATTGTTTTCCTTCTACAGAACTAAGAGTGAAATACCCCATATGACATTTTTTTCTCCTGTAAATAAAGAACACAACATGTAGACTTCCTGTAGTGGAACACACTTTTCTTTTCCATGTGCAACTTGAACTGCCAAGTTTAAACAGAGAAAAATATTACATGTATCCATGGATATCTAATTTTAGAAAGACAAACACTTCTCCTGCTCCAGCACCAGGGGGGAAAAATGGTAAGAAAGAAATAATTATTACAAGTCTTACAGAAAAGAGCTACAACAATACGTGACGTGCACAAAACGTAGTAAGGGCTGTGTTGGGCAAGCGCCCTTGAGGAAAACAAAGCTTTTGTGGGCTCTGCATCTGAAATGGACAGGCTACAGTTCAAGCCATCACATCTTACTGTCAGCTTGATACACTAATTTTTCTCCAGTGGAAAAGCTTTGGGAAGGTTGATACCTTTAGAGCCTTTGCCACCATTGTCAAGCCCTGTATCATGTTAGCAAGCACAGAGATTGGCTTTATGATGGTTCCATAAAAGCAACTGTAATGTCTGCTGGTAATTTATAAACTTCATTTTCCAAAGTCACTGTGGTTTTGGCTTACAGAATTTGGCCAGAACGCTTCAGAAACTCAACTGGGCAATTTTTCTTCCTATAATCTGAGGTAGGTAGAGATGGAGAGAGAGATAGTTATATTTCATGCAAGCACATATTCATCACACACTGTAGTTCTTGCTACTACAAAACAGTAAAAGCCTGTATGTGAAATGTAAAGAAATATAAAGAAAAATATTTATGTTCATACGGAACCAGCATGATTTAATGAAGAGGCAAACAACAAAGGCAAGCATCTAAAAAGAGAAAATGGATAAAACCCCTGGATTTTATGAGTTCTGGAACAAAAGACCAGACTCTCCTTAGAAATGGAGTGCCAGTGCTGGAAAATTCATGCTTAAACCAAGATATCCCTGTATTTATCTTAGGTAGCTGCCAAAGGTAGCAGCAGTCTCCAAGGTAAAACTCACTAGTTTCCAGTACCAGAAAAATTTATTCCTCAGAATTACAAACTGTCTAATTAGCAACTGAGTTAGCTAGCTAGATTTAATTATGAACAAGCACTGTAATTCAGACATACCTTCAGGCTGTGTTATGCAATTTATAAAACTTTCATTCTTTAAATATACTGTTAAATAAGATACATGAAAACAAGTATTGCTATCTCACCTTCAGAATTGAAGTCTGCCTTGCATTTCTGATTTTTTTTGTCCAGAATTATTGGACAGAAGTTTATCAGTCCTCAAGGCATACTGAATCCTATTTAAACTTTCCAGGTCAGCTGAGCTTAAAAATTACATTTGTTTTCTTTCCCCAGTCTTTCTCACAGAAACTCCCCAAATGATTGTATCAATCAGAGATCAAATTTGCAATCTTGGGATGATCCTAAATGCTTGGTTTTGTTTGTTAACTATAGCATTAACAGAAGGCAAAAGAATATTATCCAGAAGGGCAGAGAAAGAAAAAATAATTGAATTATCATGATGCCAAAAGTATGACAGGGCTTGTGAAAGATGAAAACAAAAAACTCATTGTTCCAACTGAGACACTGCTAATGCTAAATCCTAAGAAATATATCTCCCTGGCATTAAATTCAATAAAATATTGTCCAGAAATGCACCTCCTGTTTAATCCAATTTTCAATTCAATTCTCTTTGTTAAAAAAACCAAACATTAAAATACACATAACTAAAATTAACCTCATTGTTCATTAATGCTGAACTTTACGTAGACGGTCTAAGGACAAAGTAACCACCCAAGGCCAATAAAAAAAAGGCCAGAAAAAAAAGGTAACAGCGCATTTTTTAAAGGGCAGTTTTGAAATTTACTATAATGTCTAGAAATAGCCACTAAACAATTACAGTTACAAATTTAGCTTGCCAAATTACCATTGCATTGCAGAAATCCAGCTAGTCATGCTGGATCTCATGCAGGGCACTAGCACCCCCATCTCAAAGTCCTACTAGGTCCTTTTAAAATACAGACCAACTGAGGTCCTTCCTTTAACTCCCTCTGGTGTTCTTTGTTAGTGCCTGACTCAATTTTCTGTTTCTTATTTTTATCACACATGAGAACACTGGGATATTTAGACTACTTACAATGTTCAAAATGTTTTTGTATTAAAATAGCCAAAATAATCCAAATTAAATTAATCAATAGAAAACAGTGATACACAACATATTTCCCTCCTTTAAAACCTTGTTTTTTATCCCAAATTTTATCTGCCAGAAGTTTACCAGCCAGACTTCCTCCCCCTGCTCCAGCCACTCAGGCATTGCGGAGAGGCTGAATCTCTCTCACAGCAGCCAGCCAGGAATTCCCTAATTTCCGAGCCAAGCAGTGACCCATGCTGAGCCAGAGGTGCCCTGACAACCAGGTACTCCTGGTTTGCCCTGTGCTAGCAAACCTTGATGAACTGTTCTTTTCAAACAATATGACCTGAAAACAAACCAAAGAAAAGTTCCTAAAAATCCCCATAACAGGGAGTTGAAACTTGTCCGTGGATGCACACACAGACAAAAAATACTCAAACAGATATAATGTTGCATAGGAAGCCAGAACCCTGTTCATGTGCTCAGGACCTGACGCAGTAGTTTGAAACACTATACAGTCCCTTTGATACAGCTCACGAGTTTGGAAGTGGAGGGGCTGTATCCTATTAAAAATAACAGGAAATTGGCCACAGCAATAAATCTAAAGCTTTGGCTGCTGCAATTTCTTATCTTCCATGAGCAGCTGGTGGTGTGCAAAAAAGCCATGCAACTTTTCCTTCTTAGAAAAAGAAAACAAACAAACAATTAAAAAAATCACTCCAAAACTGTAGCTTCCACTTGGTGATAGCTTGCATCAGTCAGCTGACAGCCTTGGGAGACCTAGACCCTCAATATCTTTTCCTGTCACATCAGGATATTGATGGTTTACTGCTGCCTCCATGCACAAGCACATCACTGAGAAAGTGAAGATGATGAACTAAGGTTCACAAGTCCCAAGGCACCTCATCAGAGGCTTTGGCACTCCTGACAGTACTTTTCTCACGCAATTTCTGCCTCCAAGTAATCTCTCTGTCTCCTCTGATGGCATTTTTTTCTTTACCTACTGAAACAAATTAAGACCCAAGATGACAGCAGCTGCTTCTAATGGTTTACCAACACTTAAAAGGGACTGCACCAGGCAGTGTTATCTCTACAATTCCCACTACCGGAGAAGCAGCTTCTGCTGGGCTGGAAAAAAAAAACGATGAGGGGGCAGGGAAGAGGTAGCCAAGGCTCTTCCTCGAATGGAATAAAATACATACGTCAGAAGACTTCATTCAACTGGCAGAGACTACACTGAGCTTTTTGCCAGCATAACTGCGTCTGCTGCGGGTATGACTTGTTTTCCTACTCATAAAAGGAAGAGCTTTGCCAACAAAACTTTAAAGACTAAGACCAACAACGTGGGTGTGGGGTTCGGTGTGTTTTCAGAACACATGAGTGAAGTTAACTATGGTCCAGTTTCCTGCCAGTCTAATCCACACATCGTGCAGTGCCAGTATTTTCTTTCTTTCTTTCTCATTCTGATTAGGTCCTGCAAGCATTTCTGTCTGAGAAGCAGACTTTTCAGACAGACAATCCTCCTCTGAAGCAATTTTTTTTTAATCCCAATGTAAGATCTCAAAGGCAGGAAAAAATTAAGGGCCAAGTGGTTCAATACAAAGGGCAGATGTCTAATAGCTAAAAGAACTTCTAAAACACGTATATTTTGCCTGCATTTATACAACCACATGTTAGTTGTATAAGATACAATGGAAAGATGAAACCATTGCATCTACTAAAAAAGCCCCAATCATTGACAACAACAAAACATTCTTCCAGCCCTAGAGACTTAAAAACCAGAAGAAACTAATTACAGCAGAATAGTTACAACATGTTTGGAGACCACCTCACCTGTGAGTATGTGCTAAAACCAGGGCTCAGTTCTCTCCTGCTCCCTTGGAGGAAGGTGGAAGAGAAGTAAGCTCCAGTTTGGATACTGCAGGACCCCAAGAACTATCTCCCCTTGAAAAAAAAATGTATATAAGAAAACAGATTGAAAAAACTTCCTCTCCCTTGCATGCACCAATTCTGTAAGGCTGTTCCTTTGGCTGGAAAAACTGTGCTAGAGCTGGGCCTGCTATGTGCACCTTCTCATCTCAGTTATGCAATTTTGTTTTTCAACCAGCTCCTGATCCCAAGCATGAGGAAGGCTCCACATATTTTTCAGAAGCCTTCAAGCACAAAAGGTTGTGAGCCAAAAAGTTCCATTCCTTGATATTACTCCTCGATAGTCTCTTCTCTAGCACCAAAAAAGCCTAATACAGAAGTCCACAGAGTGCGTGCTGATCCCACTGGCAAGAAAACTAACATTAGCAAAGGAATTACTAGGCTACCAAAGTGACTTTCCACTAGCATTTTAGAAGGGAGAGTTAGGGGTATGGAATTTCTTCATGCTTGAGGGCTAACTCTCGCCAACACTAACCCATCTGTCATACATTGTTTTATGTCTGCTTTGATTTCTTTTTTTTTTTTGGTGCAAAAAAAGAAACGCACATCAGAAATGTTACGGACCGCCAGATTTGTTTCATATATTATCAAAGCTAAACATTCAAGAATTTTATGGAGATAAAGAGATTAGAGTCCGAGAGTTTTTACTCTTCTCTGTGCAAGGCTCTCTCTTTCAATCAATTTCAAAAGTAAAGTTCAAGATACGTTGTTAATTCCTGAGGGGAAATGATACATAACCCACATGCACAAAGAAGTTGGCTTGCAAGCAGTTGTTTTTACAGCACAGAATCTGTTTCAATCTATGTTTGTTTAACAAGATGCAAGTCTAACAATGGTAATTTACCAAAAGCTTGTGCACTAAGTATGTACAATCCCAGAAACAATGGTCATAACTCCTTCCAAAGATACAAAAGCATCTACAAAACTATCAAAACATAAGCACTGCCCTGGATTAGTTGTTTCAAAACCCAACATTCCAAACAGCTTCATCATTTCAATAATCCATCTATAAACATTTAACTAATTTTGGAGTACTGTTTTGCATTCCAGCAATGAGTTACTGCCAGTCAGTCCAACACAAAATTTCACTAATTGTACTTTCACTGATTTTTTCTTTTAAGCCATAGTATCATTACTGTTCGCTCAGACAACTTTTACAACAGTAAATCGTGGCATAAGTATTGAACTAAGAACACCAATCAAACAGCTATTTACTATTAAGTTCCTCAATCTATATTTAAGCACTTGAATAACCACCTGCTTGTACAGCTAATGGCCAGTGACCACACAGCTGCAGAAGGCAAGGTGGCGCTCTGCCTCTCCAACAAGCCTGTTTGTCAGTGCTCAGGCCCCACCTGCATCCTGCAGCATTACAAACATAATCACATTTTGAAATTATTCATTATTTACAATGTTATTTGAGGCTTACTATATTATATTCTGTTCTTCCTGAGAACCCAAGAGAGCTAAATGAATCTTTGTGATGAACAACAACCTGTGCCTTCAGCTACTGCATCAGATGGTCAAAGCTTCCTCAGTTCTTACCCTGTGAGCTCCCAACACCTGTATTTTAACAGAACGTATCTCACCATGATTTTTACCTGCTCACTCTCTGCACCAGAAGATTGAGGTTTTTTTGTCATGGTGAACATGTGGACCATAAAAAAATTTTGGTTCAGCATTTGCATTTTGCTCCCAGACACAGTTTTATGCCAAGATAGCACAGAAACTTCTAAACGGGCAGGTCACTTCATTAGAAAAGAGCCAACCAGGAAACAACCAGGTGTAGCAATTCCCCTCGAGCCTTAGAAAACAATTAACAACAACATTTACAAAAGGGCATTAAAAAGTTATAAATACTTGCTTGGCAACAACAAACAATGCACAAACCTGTTCCTAAGGACAATTGGGGAGTGGGCTGCAGACAGTTATATTGTAGTAAGGTCTATAAACTATGGGTGTTTACAGTGTACTTCTTACTACCTTCAAAATTAAAATGTTTCACATTTCAGACACATTCGGTCTTAGTTAACTGTGGCAATCAGTTAACTATCATTCAATCACACATACTTGGAAGGCGACTCACCAGATGTCAGGTGTTCAACTTGCATGTTCCCTAAGTAATATCTAGCTGCTGGCATTTTTTTCTCCCCTGCCTCCAAAGCACTGTGCACAAATGATCACAGTAGTGGGAATTTGCATCAGAGGATTAATATCATTAGTTATCATGGTTAGGATTAATATCATTAGGAAAGATATGCAACCACTCTGAATCTTGCAACAACCATGAGATAAGCTGCAAGTTGTCTCTGTAAAGAAAGTAATTTAGGGAATGAAATTTCCAAGATTCTCTGAAAATTGCTTTTTTCTGATAGCGTTCTACTTCTCAATTCTTCAGCCACTACAATGCAGGCACCATCTCTAGTTTATTTATTTAAAGAAATATAAATTCAATGGTGCTACCTATTTGGTGCAGACCTGGCATTTTAATTTAGCACATTTCAAAACAGGACCAAGTCACACAACTCATTGTTTTCCCCTTACTGGCAGGCGTCAATGTATTCAGCACTCATAGAGCATCTGGCTAGCAAGATGTGGCAGCCTTCAAGTTTTGGAATTCCTTTCAGTGTTCCTCTAAAAGAGAATTGTTTTAATCCCCAAGTTGGTCCAGATGGTATTTCAGAATTGTCCAACTCCTCCTTTCAAGATAGCTGCCACTATTGTTCCAGAGGGCCAAGCAAACAGGCTTTTCAAAGCAAGCCATCACTACTGGAGACGGTCTATCTAAGGAAGTTCACAACATCTAAATTCTCTGATAAGCAGTGACAGGAGAGTTTCTGTAAATCAAAACTATTTTTCCAGTGTGTCAGGCTAGAGCTTTGAAGTCTCCTGCAGCTGCTGGGATGGTAGCACCAGGTGATAGATTTCCTCAGAACCCTGCAAGTGCTGATCCAAAAACTGCAACAAATAGCGTTCAGGATTGGCTTGGACAGAGAGCCTGATCCTACAGCTAGCAAAACATCAGAGCTTGCATGAAAAAATCAACGCACTGAAAACACTTGTCAGCAACACAAGGAGGCAAAAGGAATAATTCCCATTAGAAGGTAAGATTCTGATTACTAAAGCAGCTTGTGCACTGTCTCATGTGCCCAGCAGACCTCTGAGAACCACAGAATCATTAAGGTTGGAAAATACCTCCAAAATTATCAAATACAATCTTTGACTGAACACTACTGTCAAACTAAGTAAGATGTCAACTAAGTGCCACATCAAGACGTTTTCCACTTCCAGGGATGGTGACTCCACCACCTCCCTGGCCTGCCCATCCCAATGCTTACCCCGCCTTTCAGTGAAGAAATTTTCCCTGATGTTCAACCTGAACCTCCCTTGGTGCAGCTTAAGGCCATTTCCACTGGCTACTTTGCATAGGCAATAATTTAATGCAATTAATCATGTAACCAAATAAATAAAACAGTTTTTTGATCCTTCAATAGGAAAAAGTACATGTATGTGTACTTGTGGAGAGGTTCATTGATTACAAAGCACTGCAGACTAAAGCCAGGCTTTTTGTACCAACAAATTTTAACAAGGGAATTATAAGGGTATCCTCAACCTCTATTGTTCTGAGAATTGTGTAAAAAATACTGACATTGAATGCACCAGAAGCACTGTGTTTCTGCAAAATCCAAGCAATTTAATATAAAAATACTAATTTTACAAAAAAAAGCTGCATTTTTAGCAGTTTAATACAGTGAGAAAAGAAATGCCAGTACACATCTCAGTCTCTACAATTTAATCCTTTTTACTTGCACTGAATCTTCATCTACTATGTACAGTTACCAGGAATCACATTGTGCAGCTACTAAACCAATTTAAAAAGGAAAAAGGGAAGCATTTATTCTCAACTTTTGAGGGGGTGGCACTTCAAGGAAAAAGTTAACGAGCGTAACTTGAGTAATACCTTGGAGTATACAGAAAAAAATATTTTGCAGAATTCAGGGGACAGGGAGAATAAAAACCAGATATTATCATCATCATCATTACTATTAACCCTTTATTACAGATAAAACAACCAAGAGGTATAAGAAAACGAGATGCTTCAAGTTTCTTAATAAGCCCAACCAGAGAAACCAACAACCTGCAATGCTTTGGAGAATTCCTTTGTTTAATCCAGTCTAGAAGAGAAATTATCCTTTTGGAAGTGCAGAAGAAAAGCTGTGCAGAGAAAGTGACTGCATCACTACGATTAAGGAAATCCTCTTCCTCCAGATGGGTTTCCCCACTACAACACTACAAATTCAACAAGCCACATTTGGTCCAAGTCTTTAACAACTATATACATTTTAGGAGATCTTTTAGCCAGCAAATATAGCACTGCCCTTAAGCTACCAAGGAAAGAGTGTCACTATCCCAGGAAATGCTCCAAAAGCAAATCTCAGTGAATGAAAAATTACAAGTCACTTACAACTATTTATCACAGTCCTACATTATCTGAATAAACAAATACATTATGTCACTTGGATAAATGCTTTTCAACAAAAAGCCAAACAAAGCACCAAAAAACATTCTCAGATTTGTAAACAACAAACATTAACTCCATTATAAGGATATGAAAAACATACCTATGTGCAAGTTACTTTTATTTTTAACAGAAGAGTTGAGTTTGCCAGTACCCACTCACCTTCTTTGAAACGTGTGCTTTCCAGTCAGCCCAATACTAAAAATATAGTCTTCAAGTACGGCTGATAAGGCATATATTTCAAATACTGCACCTTTTTATTTTTGCTTGTGCTCTAAACCAATAGAATGTATTTCATCAATGTAAATATTTGTTCTTCAAATTGTTAAAATGGATTATATGCAAAGTCTGTTTAATGAAAACTTGCTACTTTTTCCGTCAGCCTTAGCAATATGAAGAACACAAAAAAGAGAGGTGCTGGAGGAAGAGTAGCTTTAGATACAAAGCTGACCTCTGGTGAAAAAGCAAAATCTAGCAAAGGGGCAAAGAGACTATGCCAAAGGAAGAGGTTTTTACATGTCTTCTACCCTACAATTCACACACAAAAAATTCATTTCTAAATGCTGAAGTGGATTTTTGGAAGGTAATGCTGAAATCCTTCAGAAAGACATTTCACACCAGAACCCTCTGCAACAACAGGCTCCTCTTACACTGGCATTGTCCAGTTGCTTTACATGGTGCAAACTACTGGACCCTTAACACACATCACCATTCAAAGAGTACTGAAGCAAAATATTGACCTCAGCTAATAATGGGAAACAGCCAAACCACAAAACTGCAGGTACACCTAGCACAAAACTTGAACAATGATGCACTTCAAAACCCCAACCCTGGGCTGATGAATGCACTCACACACTGAAATACAGAAACAATCTATTTTTCTGTATGCACATGCAGTACAGACAGGGTCTTAAACTCATAGTGGTGTCTGGTTTCATAACATATGCCCTTCCTTATCAAATGTCATTTGTGTTGCCATCCCTGCATCTGTCTCCACAGATGTCATCCCATGTAATGGAGCATATGGGCTTAAGCTGACATTGTTTGCAAACAGGAAGAGCTTTTGGCAAGAGGAATTGAACATAAAGTGTTCTGCGGGCTGCCTCTCTTAACCCATCTCTGGTTGGCTCCTCTGCTCAGCTGAAACTGGTCGGCTACTTTCTCAGAGGGCAGAGTGCCAACCTAGCAGATGGGCAGAAGTAAAGTCATGCCAAAGAAACAGAATGTGCATCTAATTTGATAATTAGGGGCTGAACTTCCCCTTAGAAATATTGCAATGGCAGCACACACAAAGTTTTCAAGCTTAAGGGTAAAAGAATATGCTTCAGCCTATCCAGCTGAAGGTTAATTCTGAAAATGACAAAAAAAAACAACAACAGAAGTGAGACATGGAGCAGGTAGGAGACCAGCCATGGGCTCCTATCATTCAGGATTAGTATTCTTCAAGGAAAGAAAAAATGAGAAAAGAGGAGGAAAGACACAGCAAGATTAAGCCTTTATCCTGAAATAGCTCTCCACAAGGGGCACCTGCAAATCTTGGCCAGAACGTTTCTGTGGCCTTGCTGAAAATAATTTATGCTGAATAGAGATAAAAGCAAGGAACTGATGGCCACGTTACAAAGCATTAAACACAGCTTTTCTGTCCACAAGGAATAGCCAAGCCAATAGATAGGAAAAGGCAAAAGACAGAGAGTGTTTTTGGCTTGGTGGAAATCAAACATAATAATGTACACACATACTTGGAACTGTTGGCAATTATTGTCTTGGTCTTGATATACAGTGATACAGAGCTGTGGCACGCAAAAAAAAGTTAACAGTAGAAGAGAGAGAGAGAGCTAGGGACTCAATCAAAATCCTCTTTCCATACATTTTAGAGGTTTTCATGCAGTAAGGCAGTGGTCTTGTGACTATCTTAGAGTCCTGTCAAAGCAGGCTCTGCTGGGTCATTTTTCTCTTCATCTTGTGTGTTCCCTACCCTTTCTCAAGCCACTGTATTCAGCAGAAAGCATGCCAACAGTCATGCATGGCTCAGTCTGGAAAAAAAAAACATTGTTCTAATTAATTCTTCTTTTTCCAGTTCTAAAGTGGCTCTTCCATTTAACAGCTTCTGAAACAAAAATATTAAGACCAATAACAATGATGGCTTCAGTTAAGTGGGATTTACAGGCTTATATTTTGGATAAGAAAAAGAAAACTTTTAATCCTGTCTTTTTATCATAAGCTCTATGTTGAAAAATACTCCAAGAAGCTAAGAGGTTACTTAGTCTCACTTTGCTTGCTTTGGAAATATGATGTTTCAAGAGGGCTTTCACACTGTCAGTGGATGGAAATTAGCTCTCCAACACAAGTAGTGTTCTGAGTCACATCTTTGGAAAAGAGCAGAAGGCTCAGTCACAGATTTAAAATAATTTAAAAATGATAGCTGCAAAGTGTCTAAAATCACATGTGCTGCTTTACAGACCTCCACTGAGATTTCCTTCTGAAGAAATTGGTCAGTGACATGTCCTTTGTTGTACTGTCAAATTCTGGCAAGCTGCTTCCCAGTATAGTGGGAGACTTCATTGGGCTTTTGTTTAATTACCACCGAGACAATGATGCTCAAATGAAGAGCACAACATCAGCAAATGAGTGAAAGCAATCAATTAGGATGAGCCTGAAACTGTCTTTCAAGAGAAAGGAAAGGGCTACACATTACTCCAGTCATCATAGGCTAGAAATTCAAAATATAAACATGTCATTTACTAAAATAATACATAGCTTTTAGAAGTAAATAAATTAAATGACAGATAGTTACTATAAAGGAGAAGCATCATTATGAAGCAAGGTCAAGATTTTATACCACAGCAGTGCTGCTAAGCTTAGGAAAAAAGAGACTTGAGTTAGTGGATTAACATGAATGTTGGTATCAAATCGGGCAAAACTCTCCCAAATGCACTACAGATACATACTTAGCAACAGCCTAGATGATACAATAAATTTATCAAGGAACACAGAAAGAAACTGCTATGGAACATTTTAGGTATCAATTAGTTTGCAACGAATCAAGAAAGTAGTTGGCATTCCCAAAAATAAAGTATGACCAAAAATCTAAATATTATCCTGGTAACTCCTTAAATCAGTAATACAATTGAAGGTAAAAACACAAAAGGATCTAGGGTATATTCTACAGCAGTAACACAAGACTTGATATGAAATCCACAAAGAAACATCAACTGGAAAGACAGCAGCTGCATTTGCAAAGCCAAAAAAAGTTTAATCAAAAGAGTAAAAGCTAAAGACAAGCCTAAAGAGCATCCAGGCTTCACTTACACTAAAAAGTGCAATTGTACCCAACACTATGGGCAAATATACACCCTAGCAAGCAAATGGCATCTGTTAGTGGGAAATGAGACTTAACCATAAGGGAAACACAGAAGGTTGAGCAGGGTACGCAGCAATGGCAAAATGTTTGCCCATGATCCAACTAAGGTTGGACAGACCTGAAGGAGTTCTACCTCACTGTTCTGAAAATTCAGCTCCACTTTTTGCTCTAAAACATCAGATGTAGGTTTACCTTTTGGTTTGATAAGTAAATGAGCACATGTAAAATCCCAAAAGTCCATTATTTTCAGTGGCCACAGTTTTTAATGCTGAATGGTAAGAGAATATACTAAAGATTACGTATTTCCAGACTTAGGTATTCAATTTCTACCCTAGATGAACCAAACATGACACTGTGCATCTCACTTATTTATTTTCTCAGCCAGAGTTCACAACTGCAGGCTCACCTATTAAACAGCATCTTCCCCACAAGAGCAAGACTAAGTAGCAATACAGCTAAACAGGTTGTTGAGCTCTTTCTACCATTTAGATAAGCACAGCAATTGCAGACAGTAGTTGCATTATGCCTTCTTGGCCTGCAAGTTGTTACAATAGCATCTGCCCTTAAATAAAAAAAAAAAACCAATAACCTGGTTAAATATCAGAGTTGAAAAGAAATTTCAGACAAAGTAAGGAAAGTGAACAGAGAAAAAATTTAAAAACACAACAAGAAAAAAACCCCAACACACAATTTAAGTGAAACCTTTATTAGAGGAACATGATACTGTTACCTCCTGAAAGAGATCGTAAAAATAATGGAAAAAACCCTGGTGAGACAGGAAGCTTAAACACAGCTAATCTAATGATAACTTTCATAATACAGGAAGCAAGCATGCTACCAAAGAGATGACGAAACCAGAGATAATTTTCGGTGTTTACTTATTCCCAGACGAAGCTAAAAAGTTTGCAAAACGAACTTGGGGTAAGTACATCAGACTCAATGCTACAGCCTCTGGTTTTAAAATAAAATCACAGCACCCAACCTGGCAGGTAATAATCTCCAATAAAATTTACTTTGGTACAAGCTGTCAGGAGTTACTGATCCCTTTCACACACTCACCTTTGGAAGTGCAATTTCTTGTTGCAAATTGGTGTCCTGATTCCACAAACCTCTGCTCGAATGAACGCCCTGGTTTGGTAAGCAGAGCTGCCAGCTGTGCCAGTGGCAGCGGGGCTGGCAAGCACACGCTGGAGGCTTGGGGACGTAGTGCTCACCAATTGGACTTCCTGCCTGGAGCTTACAGCGCCAAGGTAAATAATTACGATACCACACTGACAGATGTGTCAGAGGTATGAGGTATTACCTAGATTTACTACAGTCTTGAATAACTGAGTTGTAATTTTCCGCTCTCCTGGCACATAAAGTAACAATGCAAGGTGTCTTACAGTGCCAGGATGTATCCAACTGCAACACTTGACCTTCTGTATCTTAGAACCCATGTGCATTGTAGTGCCTCCTCTTGCACAAGACTCTGAGCCCCTTTTGTCTAATTATGCTGCTCCTCCACCAAAAGAGGGCTGAATTTAACCTAACAATGTCTCAGTTACCTCTGCCTTGTAATCTACTGAGACTGACAATTTAAGAAGTGTTTGGACAACATTCTCAGACACATGGTGTAATTCCGGCTGTCATCCTGTGCAGGGACAGGAGTTGCACTCCATGATCCTTGTGCGTCCCTTCCAACTCAGGATATTCTATGATTCTGGTCAAAGGACATAAGACACAGTTGTCATCATCATGATCCTGACAGGCCAAGGATAGTGTAATCAGTGCTCAGTCTCAGCAGACATGGCAATCAGGCATTCTTTTGTTTTTAATTTCCTCTGACCCTGCAGTTTGTCCTTGTAGAGCTCTCACTGTTCATGAGCTAAGGCATCTATGTTTGAACAAACTTATACACAAACTGCTTCCACACACCCGATAACATCTTCTGCTCAACATTCCACCAGATCTTCAGAACCACCACTCATTGTAATATTCCTTAAGTCAAGAAGATATGAAAGGATAGAAATCACTGAAAATATGAAAGATTTGACACGTAGTCTTTAAAGGCATTTACAGACTTGCTACAATGAAATACCATAATTGATTCCAGTATTTCAAAGTGTCCTAAAAACAAAGTGAACTTTTCATTGTCTGACATTTCTAACTTCCGAGAGATATAAACTGCAGAGGTAAAGCTCATGGTCATGTCTAGACACCACTTATCCAGCGCACAATGCCACAACGGTTGTGGTGATAGGCAGTTTGCAGCACAAATGTTCACAGTCCGTAACAAAGAACATCACATCTGGGAGACTGTGGATTAATGGTCTTCCTCTGTTGACAGAACTACTCTTAAAAGCCATATACACTCGTTATTTCATAAACTTCATTTACCTTTCCTATATATCTCTGCCATTATACAGATAAGATATGTTTTAGAACAAAACAAAACTACAAAACCCCCACAAACATTTAAAGCTCTCCTCAATCTCTTTTCCTAACGGGTAGAGGAATCACCACATAAAGACTTAATGAAACACCCATCACTGACAACATCATCCAGAACAGATTCTGCACTGTTGGGTGCAGAGCCCCTTCCTGTTCAGTAAGCACTTGATACCCAGCCCTATCAGCTTGTTACCCTGATTAAATTCTTCTAGGTTTGACACAAAACTCACCACACATACCAGTACACAAAATCACCACAGATAATCACAAAATCACCACCAGTATAATAACTTCACTGTGATAACAGTGAAGGAAATCTACATTTAAGTCATCACCCAAGGACCTCCTATGCACACTGGTTCTCCGTTAGAGGCGTTTAGGACCTTGCTTGGAGTATGCTGCAGAGAGCAGGTCAGATGATGACCAAGGGAACATGGTGTACAAAGCACCCAGCGTGGCCAACATGAAACATTCCTGGGCATCACACCCTAAGACAGCCACAGGCGGGGCAGGAACACACATGGGTGGATGAATGCATGGCCTGTCAAATGCCTCAGGTTAAAGCAAACGTGTTTATCAAAGTACAGGTATGAAGGACGAAATACTGCAAAAGAGGTCACTTTGTTCATGAAGGCCCCAAAACACTGCACTGCCAGAAGTACTTACTTAAAGATTTCTGGATTAGTTTTATACTATGATTTTACCAGGTCCTTTGCTAAAAGACGGTTCAAATACTTAAGCAAAAAAAGAAACCCCACAAAACAACCAAAAAACTTTGATTTTTTCCCAAGGTCAGTAACCCAATTCATCTATATCTCTAAAAGAATGGCAAAAAATAACAATTACTGGAGCTAATATCACAGGTTTTTAAATTAAAAAATATTTTACTATTTCAAGCCACTATGAAGAAAGTGACTTCTTTGATTACAAAGCCAGAACCTCATCCATTTTTCTGACAAAGACTTTGGCGCTTCAGTGAATGCTTCAGTGGTCTGTTGAGTCTTATTTTAATACAGCTCCCATCACAGAGCTAGTCCTAAGAAATTAATACTATAAATCATAGAGCTTATTATCGGGAAGTTTTCCTAATAAACAATCTAGATTCTGCGTTGAACTTATAAAATTATTTTATTAACTGTATTACCAAAGGGTCTTTTTCAACATGAAAGTTTTAAATGTTATTTTCATTCACATATCTTAACATTTGCAAAAGGTGCCCAACAACACTAACATGTTCTGCTTTCAAAACCACTGCCACAGGGCTCTCAGGTTGTGGCAAAAAGCCTTCTTGAGATAAACATGCATAAACCTGTTTTCTTCATCATAAGAAACTATTGAAACAATGGAGGATATCCTTCATTGTCATTGTCCCATCCTCTGATGCTCTCTTTGATTGAACCATACAACATGAAGAGACTGACAAATGGACTTGCTCTGATTCCATCCCAAGTAAAAAAATGAATTACTTTATAAACTCACACTATTAAAGAAAGCAGAGAAAGCAAAATTAAGTGGCATTTAACAGTGGACAATGTTACCTGAAGTTAGCTGAATGCCTCTCTTATTGAACAGATTTACATGCAGAGGACTTTATTATCACCAGCTCATAGTCCAACCAGTCATGACCAGTGTATTGCCGAATGTATGGGGGGTAGGAAATGCAGAATTTCACAGCTGTATGCAGAGAACCAGTGATACTTGCAAAGGACACTGACCACACAAAAGCTAACATGGAAGTTAAGTCACGTGTTAACAGATCTCTACTGTAACACAAGCTGGAAATACAAAGTTAGGTAAGAAACCTTATATAACATCAACCAAAGTTGATGTTATTAACTAATAGACAAAACGACTAATTGTCTCCAATGTGCACCCACTCCCTGTCAGATGTTTTGACAGATTAATTAGTCCATGGGTGGCAGTCTTCATACCTAAGTCAGGTTCAAGGAAAAACTGCAAGACAACATCAGTGTCTCTGGATAAACCCATTTGTATATCAAAAGAGACAACTGGGCCATCGTTAGACAAGGTTTTGAAAGCTCAACCTATCCACAGTAATAATTTATCCTTTCAGCAGTATATGCAAGAACTCAGATCCATTCTGTGACCAACAGTTTTAGGTTACTACATCAGCAGCAAGGAACAAGAGCAGCTAGAGCTAAACTAACAGCCAGCAGAGAAGATCTCATGCCTCAAGCTACTGCATTCTCCTTACAGGTGCTTCTTTCCATTACAGCTCCAGAGAAATGCTCATCACTTCATGAAGTCAAGCAATTCCTGAGGTAGTATCAGTAACTTTCTTCCAAAACAACTGTCTCAATTACTGAATCATAAATCTGCATTTCTGAATTTCCATATTTAAACACACATGGCAATTTCCCAATTAAATGCAGAAACCAAAAAAACTTCTAAGAGGTGAACCAGCTTCAGAGGGCAGGCTACGACCAAAGAAACCAAAATCCTTAATAATACATGCCAGCATTCCCCAACACACCATTTGCCTATTGCACCAAACCACTTCTTCTCCTCGTCCTTAGACTGTAATTCAAGACATGTATTTTGTCTTTTCCTATTTGTAAACTTCCCAGCACATTCTACAATACAGAAAGGAATGCAAAAACATTACTTATGAATTGAGATCTATTTCTCCATATACAACATTATATTTAAACATTTATTTGCAGATAATGTTAAGCAGCATGCAACATCAAACTGCATAGCAAAAGCCCTAAAATACGCAAAATTTAAAAATAACGTTCATCTTTAAATGGCAGGTTTTATTTCCCCCTTGTCAGAAAGATAATTAAAAAAAGGAAGTGAAATTGCTAGCAACCAACATACTTACCACTTGGATGCTAAATTTTATCTCACCTCAATAATGCTCTCCTGTAATATTTCAGTTCTGTTTTACAAACAAGATTTCCAGCTATGCACTGATGCATTTGGGGGCACCAAGCTAAGAAGGGAAACATGGATACATGGAAGAGAACTTGCAAAAAAACCCCTGTCATTGTCTTTCTCTGTTCTCAAAAAGAACCACAACGAAGTGGGAAGCAGCAGCACATCAATACTGTGATTTAGCTTCCTCTGCAGTCACAGATTCCCACAGCACAGTCTTGGCAGAGGTGGAAGGAATCACAGGAACCTTACTCAAATATGTGTACATGAGTTGTTTTATTCACAAGCAGAAACTTGCCCTGTCCACCCCTCCATTCTGAAACTGCCAAAGCTCTGAAGATCTGTCAATATTTCTGTCTACCAGTAGCAGACTACACCAGCTTTCCCCTTCAATTAGCAGATGATTTCTTTATCTGGTAAGCTGACCAAAGCATCTTCCTAAACAGGCTGAATCTTCACAACACTATAAGGAATGCAAATAGACATCAATTACACTCAGTAGCTCTTAAAAGTATGCCAAACTAGGAAAAACAAGAGTAAGAAAAGAAAAATTATCATTTCAGACGCCTGTTTTCCAGAACCTTTGAAATAAATTCCCACCCCCAACACTCATCAAGGTTTTTCTTGCTGAGGCAGGTCTGTTCACATGGGGCATTTTGCAAAGGTCTCAAGGGAGAAGTAAGATTTCCTGTGAAATTCCTCTTTTCTATGTTTGAGGTAGGACTTTCAAGGCCTGATCAATCTGAAGGCATCAGAAGTTTCACTCCACCTCAGCACAGGGCAAATTAAGGCTAAATACATTGCCTTCCCCTCTCCTCTTCCTCTGTCCTGGTAAACAAGAGGCACAGTGTTTTGTGTAGAAATTCCTTTACACACTGTCTCCCTTTCAAGGCATCTGAGATAAGCACTACATATCACATACCCAGAAAATGCAGGATTTCCACCACCAACAGGACACATTTTGCACTGAAAGGCCAAATGAAAGTCGTGTGAAGGGGTCAAAATCAAAATGGCACCATCGATAGACATCAAAAACAGGATCTGGCTTCTATCTGTTGATTCTCCGATTGGCAAAGTCCATTGATTTTGCCCAGGTTTGTCCAAAAACCTGGTTCAATTATCATCACCAATAAAAACCTAAAGGCATTTTATCTACAAGGTAGTGAATGCCTCCTCTCAAAAGAGGGAGTTCCATGATAAGAGCTAATCTCAAAAACCTTAGGAATGCAAACTATTTTCTCAGTTGTAAAAACAAGAAAGAATTTTCACAAACAAAAGTTAAAACAACTGCTGGTAACCTCCCGTTTCTACACTGCCAGCTTCTCCTGAGCTAAGGCCCTACCCTTTGTCCTTCAGAGAGATATGCTTTGAAGCCAGCCCAATGGCCAAAGGATGTCCCAGGAGAGGACATCACTTTTATGCACATTTAAAAATGACAGCCTTCCCATAAACTTTATTTTCGAAGTTCAAAAAGCAGTGCGAGGCTCTCTTCGCAACAGCTTCAGCCTTTTCAATGGGGAAGGCAAAGTCTGTCCACATTTTATTTTGCAGATAGCTGCAAGGCAGGCAGCCTGTAAGACAGCTCATTCTGGCTGGTCAGACTACCTAAAAGTTGCACAAGTCCTGGCTTTTTATTCTTTAAGCTATAACATAGTTTTCTGAAACTTCTACAGACAACTCTTAACTATGTTATACACTAATCTGTTAACATGAGGTGTTGATTGTCAGATCAATCACAATGCCTGCTACTAAATCAATCTTTCCCCTGGTCAATAGATATGCAAGAATTCCATGCTGTTGGTATTCTACTGCTTTGACAATATTTTCTTTGGTACACCCACTAAGCTGCAAGAGATGTAGTTACCTCCATAAACCAGTTCTTGCACTTCTCACAGCCAGAGAACTACCATTCTGTTACAGAAATCAAAACTATTTATATTAATTACCCAAATTTTTAAATACTCTTTGTCCACCAGAAAACACACTAGAAATCATAACTAAATTGAATAATAACAGATACCAGTGCTATCTGCCCTCTAAATGAAGTCTAACCATCACTTTTGTCCTTCTCTATGCCAGCCCAGGCCACAGCAAAGCACATCTCAAGAAGTTAAAACATCAAACTTGAATGTGTTAAAGACTTAAAGTCCAAGACATGCTTTCCATGAAACCTGAACATATACAAAAAAATTAATCTTTCAGTTCCCCCTGCATGAAGATGTAATTAAAATCAGCATCATTCACAGTACAATACAGAAACTAAATTACTATAGTGTGTCTAATCATCAGCCCAATACCCTGCTTCTAAGTGCAGCTGACCCTAAAGAAAACACACAAAATACCACAACAGACACACATAGCATCATCTGTCCTAAGAGAAATTTCTCAATCCCTGTCAGATAGGGCTGATTTACACCCTAGAGCAGTACAGTTAACACCCCTTCATTGTAGCTGTGACTGTTCGCGTCCCTTCCAGAACAGTTCACTTATCTTGTTCATGCTAACAGGCTTTTGGTTTACATGATCTCTTTTGGTGGTATACACCGGAAATGGTGATTTAGACATATTATACACTTTGTCTTTCAAACTACTCCCTATAACAAGCCATTGTATTGAAGGCTAATGGTCAAGCACTATTTTGTGCATATACATCCTACCTCCTTCTAACTGACCCCCTTGAAACAGTGCTACATTAATATTTTCTGTTCAACATCATATGAATGTTTTTCAATCACTCTCCTTTGACAGGAGACCACAAACTGATTATTCCAGGTGAATTCAAGCACCAGTTTAATAATATCTTTTGTGTCATTAACACAATATTGCAAAACAGCTGTGGCACTTTTCTTCTGCCCAACACTAGGCATTAAGAAGGCGCACAAGTTCAAAGAAAACATTGTTGAAATCTTCCTCTCCACCTTAATAAATATAGTTAATTTACAATCCAGTACCATGAACAAGTAATTTGATTATTCCATCTAACATGCATATTCTTGAATTTATCAACATCATCTGCTATGCTTCCCTTTCACCCAGCTTTCTTGAATTCCCTTTACAATTTCTCAGTCTTCTTCAATCTTGCCTAATCCAAATACTTTCGCATCATTAGCAAGTTTTGGCACACCATCATTCACCTAATCTATTAGATCACCAACATGCATGTTCACCACCCTCTTTTCCGAGGTGTTTATACATCACATAATTGTAATTTTAGGCTTACATTGTTACTGACAAAATAAAAAAGTATTCTTAGTCATAAGGACAGGTAGACTGATTGAGAATTAGAAAGAAAAGTTGCAGTTTCCAGAAGACATGCTTGGTGTTGAGCAAAGCTTGGTACCTAAACTCTCCACATGAGCAGAAAATAAGACTGTCACAATGGCTACAGGACATCAGAGGGGTCAGCATTCTCTTCTTCCCAAGCCAGCATGCATCCTTTATGTCATATACCAAACATCCTCCAGAAAAGTCCTTTGGTCAGAAAACCTTCTTAATGTTAGCTAAATTAACAGTCACATTTACGGTCACCAGCTATATTCACATATAGCTGACAATAACATGTTCAACTGCTTATTAGGATAGCCATGATAAGGTAGGAAATATATTTTAGAACAAATATGCGCTTCTTTTCACATATTTTGTGCTGCACCATAATCTTGTGTCCTTAATTCCTTTTACATTCCTGCTTTCTCCTCATTCCCACCAACAGCCCAAAGGAAAGAGGATGAGTCATGGACTGCAGTTCCTGCTCCATGTTGGTGAGGAGCCCTATTCCTTCAGAGGGAGTGACACTTCTCTTTTCTCTTCACTGATCATCTCTTCAGCTCCATGTGCACAGCAAACCAAAAGGCTTTAAGGAGAACAAGGACACCCCATGGGACACTTGCTCTGGATATGATCTGAATACAGCACCACCAGAGGAAGCTGCACCAGCCCACTGAGTTTTAAAGTCCCCTACACCAGGCACATGGGGATAGAGGTTACATAGTGAAACCAAAATCATACTTTTACCACAAACATGGACTTCAGCTCTGGTCTACCTCCATTCCTTTAGGAACTACTCTTTAATTCTTGTTTTTTAATATATATTTTTAACAATTTCATAGGTGGAGGCAGCAGCTCTCATGAAGTCTCTGAATAGAAAACCAATAGATTTTGAAAAAGGAACCTGACTTTTTCACATAAAACTTCAGAGAATCTTGTACCATACTCCTTCCTCACAGGAGGAAAATCCACATGGCACTGTTTTATTTTCAAAGATCAGGATCTGTTCCAACGGAACTCCACAAAGCATAATAGGAGAAGGTATGCTGTACTTCACAGTGCACTTAGACATAAAAAAAACCTTCTATGGCATCTGCTCAGCATAAAAATTAGGTCTTTACTGAAATCTTCTTACAACTGAGCTGGATACACATGCACAAATATACTGCATACTAAGTATTATAGCCCAGCTCCTGCAAGGACTTGCATACACGTTTATTACCACGTATATAAAAGAAATCCCATGGTTTCAAAAGCACTATTCATAAACATGAATTGAAGCACATGGGTGGGTCTTTGCAGAACTAGGACGTATATGCTGCTGAGCAGCACTGCCTGCTGAAAACTTTATACCTGTTGTATACTACCAGCAGTTTATACACTCTCCCCTCAGCTGACAAACCCTTGCAACAGAGGATTCACTTCCAGATGAGGAGAGTTCAAGTACACTTTTCATACTGCATAAACCTATGCTAAATGTAAATCCATATTAAAATGAGCTACTTAAGTAACAACTAATCAAACACAGCCTCACTGCACATGAAGAGAAACAGAATGAAGAGCAGCAGATTGGCTCAGCAGTACCAAATAAACATAGAAAAATGAAGCCATAGAGCTATCAGAACTATGCACACAACTCCATTTGTGTTCATATATGTAAAATACTTTCTCCATGACTGGAGAAGCCACTGTTGGCCAAAGCAATTTGCTAAGTGCACAAGACTAGATGCATTTCATAGAAACCCATTCCATACCTAAGTTACAATAACTGACTCATGGGCTTCGGCTGGACAAGAATGACCAGGAGAAAAGTCAGTCATTAGTACTAACACTGGTTGTTAATTAACCCTCATGAACAATGCTGCACCAAAGTTACTTCTGCTACTATTACAGAAACACTTAAAAGGCACGTGTAAAACTCTAAATATAATGTACATACAAAAGCTCATATTGCTCAGTACAGATCAGCCCGTCAGCCCTCACTCCGGCCTTGGTATGCACCACTGGATTCCTTGAGGATGCATCAAGGCAGACATGCTTTACAGCTTCTCACACACAAATGCACTGGCAGAACTGATGGCTCACAAGCTCTGCCACAGATTTTAGGGACTATCTTTTAGCTGATGGGCTGTGCTTCAGCCCATAAGTTTGCAAAGCTCCCAAGTTTTGTATCATGACCTGTGAGATATACAGAAGTGCCCTCTGTCTGAAAGCAACTCTGGCACAGCCTTCTAAAGATACCAGAAAGGGTTCAAGTACTGCCAATAACAGAACAGGTCCTAAAGCTTATAGGCATTACTATAATGTCAACACACGCTCTATTTTATAACACATAACAACTACTAGATGTCAGCAACAAAACCCCCAGAGGCAAAGAGCAAAAGCAGTTTAATCTGTATTTTGTCACTCATATTTGATGGGACATTCTCAGCTGGATAACAAGAACACAGTCCTCGCTGGGACTGCCTCCTCTCACATCTCTCCTCAAAAAGAGCTATCTCCTCTCATAATATGGAAGTTGGCAGGTGGTGACTTGTGATTTGGGGGGGGGGGGGGGGGGGG